>JAPQRN010000006.1:24275706-24310441 GCA_037367275.1 Coranthus polyacanthus
TGTGTGTGTGTGTGTGTGTGTGTGTGTCTGTGTGTGTGTGTGTGTGTGTGTGTGTGTGTGTGTGTGTGTGTGTGTATTTGTGTATGTGTTTGTGATTTACAGGGCAGTGGACAGTGAGGCCCTCATGTCAATTCAACAAGTGTTGTCTTAAAGTCTAGCCAGTAGCTCTCTCTCACACACACACACAATCTGAGTTGCAGCCGACACATGCTGTCCAGATGTTGCTGAACATTCCTGCAAGTTTCATCACACTCGTGGACATTTGAAGTCTCCTCACACCGTCCTGACACTGTCACAGGCTGCATCCAGGACTCAGCAGGTCCACAAACCCTGGACCATACCACACTGCATTGTGTCTAAATCTGTAAAGGTTTAGGTATGATGTTTCATGACATTCAGTGATCTCTCATTAGAGACTGTAGGTGCCTTCCATCCAGCTGTTTTTATTTGCATTTTCAATTTGTGCATAAAATAAAAACACAGCTTGAAATATCACAAAAAAGGTTTTACGCTTGTGGAAAAGAGATGGAAAAGTTGTTGAATCGATAAAAGTTGGAGGCAAGTAAGTGTGTGTTCATGTTTAACAGACTGTAACGTTCACTGAATTAATACAACAAACAGAAATGTCATATTAGAAGCAGCAATGAAACACCACCATGTATGAAGAGCTGCAGAAAAGGAGTTCGAAACAACACTAGACACAGACACTAAAACTAAAACCAGTTTCAGCTCCTCATTCAACAGCTATTGTATTGAACTGGAACAGGTTGAAACATAATGATGAAGAACCAGCTCTTAATATTTACATCTCAGTAGAGAATAGTTCAGAAATGTACATTTAATTTTGATGATTTTCTGAAAATTCTGTTAAAATTTGCGATACATTTAGGTGGAAACCTGTCTAGTGTTTAAGTTTATTCTGGGCTTTTTATTTGAAGGGATCTTCACCACATTCAAGTCCTGTTCAGACCTGCATTAACATCTGTCCTGATAAATCCAGTCACATGTGTTCAACTCTACACACACACTCAGGACACACTGGGAGCTGGTCTGGGTCCACATTCTGCATCAGTCTGAACAGGAATGAGTCCTGGACGCGTTGAAGGACTTAATACTCAGCTGACATCATCTATGAAGCCAATGGTGTCGTATTAAAGTGTTTTAAGGACGACTGAAATTTTCAAAAAGCTCACAAAGATGTGCTTAATAAAGTGTTTAATATGTGGGACAACAGCTCTGAATGGGAGACTTGCTTGAAGGCACATCATCAGAGTGTCGGTGTGGGCCATGTGCCAGGATCAGGGTATTCCTGCAGCTCAGCCTGGGGTGAAATGACATGGTGATTAAAGTGAGTTAGCATATTGCTGTGGATTTGTCACTTTAACAGGTCATGTGATTAACCCACAGGGAAGTGGAGGTGATTGCGTGGATGGAGGTTTAATTAAATGATCTTCTTCTTCACCTGACGTCGTAAAATCCAACCTGAGGCACAGGACGAGGATGGAGCAAAGTCCTCGAGTCTGTATCCAAACATCCTGAAACTATAGAGGAGGAGCAAGAGTGTGGTCTGAAATGCAGCCAGGATATGAAGCTCTGATACCACAGCATAGATTCTTATCACTTTATGACCCGGTGGATCGGTGTGTAAGCAGACACCATGCCAAACAATCCAATACTACTACTTTTATTTTGAAATGCATGGCAGATCACATTACAGATTGGACTGGATGAGGCCAGCAGGTGCACTGTGGGTAATCATAACAGAGACATATTTAGATAAGACAACACTATAATGATGTGAGCGTGAAAACCATGTTAGGGTAAACAGAAACATCACAAACCAAACGGGAGAAAGGACACAAATAAGGAAGAACTAAAACATGAAACACAACAGTTTAGTGTGACTTTAATGAAGATTTAATCTGCATGAGCATAAAATCAACCAGTCACCAGAAAGTACAAATGTACTTGTAAACCAAGTAGTGGTCGACGATAGTGGATTTAAAGGCTGATATAATGATAGTTCTGAGACTAACTACTGACGTCAACATTTGTACACATATCCATGTTGTAGTGTTTTACTTGCCTTTACTCAAAGAGCTGGAGGTGGATGGTGAGTTTACAGAATCCAGACTGGAGTTCACATCCCTAAAACCACCTACAGTCTTCTCAGTTTATTGCAGCCATGACGTGAATACAGACTGAGATGATGAAAAGAGTTAATCGTCAACAGTACACGTCATCTATCAGCAGCGCTGTAGTTTTAAATAATGAAGCTGAGCTAGCGATCGTACTGTTACATATGAAGAGAAAAAAATTTGAAGAGGAGGAGGAGAATGTGGGAAAGATGTGTTGTATTTCCTCACAGTGTCCAGGTCTTTATTTATAATGTCCTCTGTTTAATAAGTAGAAATGGTTGTAATTAGTGTGAAACCTCATTTTAATTCGCTCATATTTGCCATGTTCAAAGTACATGTTCAAAGTGCACTTTTAATACAAACTCAACACTTCCTTAACCGTTTCAAAATAAAAGCCCTTTAGTGTTTCAGTGAATAGAAACCATTCATTTCTCAACAGGGCTTTTATTGTGTGACCATTTGTCTTCTGTGGTGGTTTTAAATTTCTACAAGTGACAGTTTGGCTGAAATAGTCAGACACACACCTGCAGTGACTGAGATCAGACAATAACACGTCACATGACCTAGAATAAAGAGTTGAAAACAGCAGCGTTATATTGTTGAATGAATTAAATTCAAACAACAGAAGTAAGTGAACATTGTTTTTGACTGACAGCACATTATATGACATATGACACCTGAACTTCTTCCACATTATTTTGTACCCGGTCTGTACTTTGTACCCAGCCTTTATATATTCATGTCAACCCCGGCCTTTATAAGAGACCCAGCTTGTAATTGACTCCTAGTTTTTATCTGAGGAAATACAGGAAGTCGTAGCAGCTTCACACTGTGAGATAGTCAAACTAAACGTCTGATACTGTCAGAATCTTGTCCCATGATGTCTTTGGACACAAGACCAAGACGACAGCCGACTGTGAGCCTGTCTCACTGTCTGTTTATTGCTACATTTTGGGAGAGTCCAGGTCACACTGTGTACACATGGCTTCAGAAGAAGAGGTCTGTTCTGAGCTACATAGTGGACAGAGACCTGCTCCATCTGCAGATATGAACCTCTCATTCTAAGGTGGGTCTGGGTGATCTTACAGTCTTAGCTGGTGATCAATGATCATTTGTCATTGATCAGGTGATTAAATAACAGTTCTGTCCAAATGTTCCAACTCAGTTTCCATTCATTTTACATGGTCTGAGTATCAGTGAATGAGTATTTCATACTCCGCTTCTCCTCCCTCTCACTCACAGCAATCATCTCACTCATCAGCTTCACCTGTGCTCTCAGCTGCCTTGGATTGGTCATTTAGCCACTACTTATACACCTGCTTCACACTCCCTCAGTGCCAGATTGTTCTTCATGTCATGCAAGACTTTCCAGTGGTCTTCTGCCTGATCTCCTGGTTCTGACCCTGCCTTCTGTCCTCGACCATTGAGCGCTGCCTTCTGTCCCCGACAACGAGGGTCGCGCTTCTCTCTGTGAAGTTTGTTACACGGAGACAGGTCGACACGGTGGAACACCACCACTGGCTCGTGAGTTTCACAAGGTTCTCAGTTCTCAACACCGGTCTCTGCACTCACACTTACTGCCTGTCCGTGTCCAGCAGCGGTTTCAGCCACACCACCCACCTTGCTGCCCTGCTGACAGATCCACACCGGCCAGCCACACAGATGCGGCCTGAGGCACTGTATCATCCTACTTGTGTGTTCTCTTCACTGTCTATTAAATCCTTATTCTGTAAATCCCTGCATCAGTTGTGCTGCATTTGGGTTCCCACCAGTACCATTACACAGAGGGTGTTTCACACTCTAGGATTATTTACTGTTAACATTAGCATTGCAAGGCTAACATGTCTGTTATAGTGATACTTTCCACACCTAAGTGTTTCGTCTTAGTCCATGTTAAAACTCTGTTGGGACAAATGAGGCCACAGTCTACGGAATGAATGAAACACTGCAGTGTCATAGATGGATGTACAGTTAGAAACATGTGGACTAGTGCTCTACTTCATCTACACATTGAACAAAGATCGGAATAATATGGAGCAAAATGATGCACAAATGCAGAGTTTCTAGTCCGATACAACAACAAAGCATCACACACAGACTAAACCTCCACAAACCAGAGGAAACTAGAGCAAAACTGGGGAGAGTTTGGATGGAACTCAACTACATTTTATAAGGGAAAACTGGTATTCATGTTTAAAGCTGTATTCAGAGGCATCGGGCTCTGATTAAAGTCGTACATTTTGCTGCAGTGGATCCAGGTTCATGATGTGTGGGTTTAAGAACTTCATGATAAACCTGCCTCAGTGTTTGGATCAATACTGTCCTGTGTCCACACACACGTTAAACGTAATCAACCTCCTCTGTTCATCTCAGTCCAGTTTTATCTCTGCTTCTTTGCAACACCCACGGACGGAGCAAAGTCCAAACTCTTATCTGCCTCTGCTGGCCTCTGACTCAGTCTGTCTGTCTGACACACAAACCGGCCTGTCTCTGTCTTGTCTATTCTGTCTCAGACTGTCACTCATTTAACAAAACCAGTATTCTACATGTAACGTCTAGACAGTTTAATGAAACTACGTTCAGATGTTGATTGTGTTTCTGGTTCTCCATTTGCTGCATTTATCATTTTAAACATTTTTATTGAATTTGTAACATGTCAGTGTCACATGTTGTTGATTTAGTCATTATTTGGTCAATTTTGACTATTTTTGGTGTTTAGTGTCATTATGGTAGACTTGAGCTGAACATAAATGTAACATATTTGTAATGTGTGAGTCAGTGTTGACAAAAACTAAGACTAAAACTACTATGAACTAAAACAAACTAATTAACATATTTCACACTTTATGACTATGATTTACTATGTTTATTACTATTTTTGTAAATATGACTTAATTACTCAGTGTTTAATTTTGAGTTAACTGAGTTGACTTAAAGTTCATCTCATCTGGAAACTACAACAAATAATGAAACATGAACTGAAATGAAATAGAACTGAAGGTAAAAGTAGCTTTGAACATAAAATGAGCAAAATAAACAACACAAACAAATAAAGAAAATAATGCCCTGATGTAAATCTTTTGGTAGATCAGTGTCATGTCTTTTCATTTTACTCTGAAAGTGTTCTTCTGCAGACTTATTAAAAATCCAGTAAAAACTCGTCACATGTGGATGTAAACTTGACTTTAATCTGATGACCTCACGTTTTCTATTCTAAATCTAAATGTGGGACATGGTCTCAACACGTGGACAATGTAGGTTAAACCTTGTTCAACCTGGTCAGGTTAAACTCAAAACACCTGGAAAAACTAAAACTAAAAACATCCAAATAAAACTACTGGTACTGGTAAAACTGAAACCAAAGTGAAATGAAAACTATTGAAGATTTAAAGACTACATGTTACATGTGGACTTGTGTGTGTCTTCATCTGTTCAGTTACACTAATGGTGAACTGCTTTGTCTTTCTGCTTAACTGTCACGTTTCTGTTGCAGAAGGTGGAGAATGAAGCCTGAGGCTGAACTGTAGCGGCTGCTGTTCCCTCCCCTTCTCTCCTCAGGCAATAACAAGTGTAAACAGTGCATCCAGCTAACAGGATCCAGGATGCACTGCCTCATTTGCATTGCACATCTTGAAAACACACACACCCATTTTCTTTCCCTTTCTTTCAGCCTCTCCCCATCTTTGTATTTTTCCTTGATAAAGAGATTAGAGCCGAACACCTGCACTGCAGTGTGTTCATTTCACTTCAGAAAATCAGTGTTTTTCAGCTGAAGTCAAGGTCTAAATGAGATATGGTTAGAGCAGCAGCAGAAAACACACCTTATTTCTGCATAAAACGCTGATACACTTTTTACACATCACCTACAAAACTGTGTTTTGTGTCAAAACTCTTCACACAAACAACACATGGAGATAAACACAACTCTATGAAAACCCAACAATACTTTTAAACCTGGCAACAAAATGATCCACATGTGACCTGTTTGAATTTCTACTGAACTCTGCTGTCTTTAAGATCCAGTTCAGAACATCTGCAACACATGTTTTTACAGCAACACAGTTTTTACACACAAAAACTGAAGATTTAGACAAGACTCAAAACTTATGTAACGATGGATTAAACAAAGGCATCAAAAGTACAAACACATCTGCAACACAAAATGAAGAAAATAATGAACAAAGTTTGTTTTTACATAATTTTTGTCTTGTTAGAAAATAAACAAATTTCAGCTCTAAATCAACAAAACAAAAAAGAAAATCCACAAAATTAACAGAAATTAACAAACTAATCAGCAAAATCAACAATAACACCTCTTACTGTCTCTGACATTAGACACTTAATTTAAAAACAAAAACTCCTGCAGTCATTGAAAAAACAACAGCAAAATAGCAAAAATAAAAGGCTTAAAACTAGAAACATGTTCAATATGTCAACACTAGTTGAAAATCAGTGAGTCTGAGATACAGATGGACGTTAAGTGAACATCAGCTGTTTGGAAGAACTTTGGAGACATGGAGGATGGAGAGGATGGAGACATGAGGAAGAGGATCAGGATCATATTGTCCTCGATGTCTTTCAGGACAGTGTCTCTGATGAGGACCTGACACATAAACCCTCCGTCCTTTATGATCCCAGTCTTTGTTCACTATTGCGGTGTCGTTCTACTGTGATCGTGAGATTACAACTTTCATGACCATCCTGTCATTCTACTTTTCTTTGTTTTGTTGTTGCTGCAAAATCATGAAATGATAAACAAAACAACTCTATAAGTTTTTTTATTTTTTAAGTCTTTCTGTTTGTGTGTTCATTGAAGTGTGTGCAGATGCACTGAACTGTATGACACAGTGTGTAGTATTTGTGTTGCAGACTCGCATAGAGCAAAACAGACAATTGTGCTTTTGTTTAAAGCTGCGTTTCTCAAGCTGAGGGTCAGGCCCAAACATGGGTCATGGAGCTGTCATATCATGGTAATGATATGAAATAAAACAAATTAAAATAGAAGAGTTTCTAATTGTTGACCTCAGCAAAGTCATGTTAAATGTAGAGATGTAAGATGTAACAAGAAAACAAATTATGTAAAAGATGAAATGATGAAAATAACTTAAACAGAGACTTTCAGATACATTGTTTTGACGGTGGAACAGTCGGTAGACTTGTTGACATGATGACAGTTCATGACATATTTTCTTTGAGGTTTTAGTTTGTGAATAACTGCTTTAAGATGTGTTTCCATGAGTTGTATAGCTGCTGTACTGTAGTGTCAGCGTTGTGTGTCTACAGAGGCTCTTTGTTCAGGTGTTTGAAGCCTGAGGGCATCTGTCATCATGTGTTCAACATGAACACACAGACTGTTGCTCCTCAGGAGACTCATCCTCCTCCTGAAGAACATGTCACCCTGCAGACGTCTCAACAAGTGGCACTTTGAGCTAATTATGCAAAACTCAAAGAGATTCCATCTTCATTCAGATGTTATCTGTGTCAACACTTCACCTCCGACAGTTACAGTAACAGCACATCCACAGCTTTACACTTCAGATATACTTAGATCTATTTAATTGTTCATTTTTCTTCATTTTGTGGATTATTTTATTTTTTTATTAAAGTCAGAAGAAGATGAAGATGACAAAAATAACATGAGAAAATGAAATAGATGTAAAAAGTGTAACAAGATAAACAATGGAAAAAAACATAAGAAAATGAACATGATGTAAAAGATGTAACAAGATGAAATTATGCAAAATTAAAGTAACAAGACAAAATCAACTTAAATAACACAACAAGATGAAGACGAAATAAAAATAAATGTAACAAAAAAATTTAACAAGATGAAAATGACTTAAGAAATGTAACGATATGAAAACAACTTTAAAGACGTAACAAGATGGAAACAAAGTAAAAAAATGTAAAAGTTGAAAGTGAATAAAGTGAAACATTCATATCATTGATCTAACATTAAAACCTAAATAAATAAACTAGATTTCCATGAATACGAGGTGATTCCTGCAGCGACGTCTCAACACATGGATAAAAACTCAAACCCTATGTTTTGTGTTGATTTGTGAGCGGAGATGAATTTCTTGTGACATCCAGGCTCTTATCCATTTCTACTGCGATGTTTGGAAACTGGGTCAGTCCAGGGTTACAGATTACTACAGGTTACCAATGGAAGGCTTTCCTTTAGTTTCTCTCAGCTTATAGGTGTGTGTGTGTGTAAAGCTGCTGTAAAACCTCAACCCACATTGTGTTATCTGTGGATATACTCTAATCTGTTTCCTACACCAGGAGCTGAATGCAGTGAATGCGAGCACTATCGCCGTGGTCACCTGACCGACTCGAAGGGGAATGTATCACAGTGACATTTGAGAGTCAGGTTGGAGTCTTACCTGTGTGTGTCTGACTGTGTCTCTGTAGCTGTGGAGACCATATCAGTCAGGTTCTCCTCTATCTTATCAACCAACTGCTCTAAAGGGACCATTGTGTATGCAAGGTGACGAACTGCTGCAGTTTCTCAGATGGCTTTTTGAAGCTTGTAAACACACACATGCACCTGCACAGACCATTACTGAGGTCCACAGGAACCAAGTACAAATACTTCATGACTTACTCAAGGAGACTTTTCAGGTATCTGACACATTGCTGCTTTTACTTCTACATTTTAACACAAACGTCTGTACTTTCTACTCCTTAGGTTTTCAAAACAGGCTTCAGTTTTAACGTATTTGAAGGGAATTGTAGATTATTTTTATTGTGAAGTGCAGATGAAAAACTACTGAATAGACACAACAAGATGAAAAAGATGTAAAAAAACATAAGACAAACAATGTAAAAAAAACATGAGAAAAAAACAACATAAAAGATGAATCAAGATGAAAAACACGTAAAACATGTAACAAGGTGTAAAAGATGAAATACGAAGTTAAAAAGATAGAAGTTGAAGACAAAAACAACAAAAAAAACATACGTCGAAAGAGGTGTAAGAAATGTAACAAGACAATGTATAAAAACATGAGACGTAAGAAGATTAAAACTAAGTAAAAACACAAGATGAAAACGACGTAAAAAATTAAACAAGACAAAAAATGTTTCGATGAATTTAGACTTTTATACTTTGAGGATGTTTCAGAACCTGGACTTTGTCACTTTTACTGCAGAATCAGTACTTGTACTTTTACCACAGTATGTGTACTATTTTCAATCCCTCAGGGTTTGACGTGACAGAGACAGAAAGATGGACAGACAGAAATTTGTATATGTTTAAATGTTTAAAGTAATAGTCTATGAAACACATTCCGTACATAATCCACTGTAACGTACATTTCTCTGTCCAGATGTTTTGAATATAGTTATACAGTAATATACAGTAATATACAGTCTACTAATGCACTGTCTACTGGTCATTTACAGACATTTATTTGAATTCACATATTTATTCAGACTCATTTGATCCAGACTTTTGGACTTTTCAGTTTGATGTGAACTATATTTGCAGGTGTTAAGGGTTGTCCTCACTGTTGTTCTTGTCTACCATGATGAACGATGTAACCATGTAAACAGCAGCTCCAGCTGAGTATAAATGAATCCTGATCACATGTTGTTCAACTTAAAATAAAACCTTATGCTATGTTTTAGGTCTTGTTTATTTGCATATTGTGCAGGAAAGTCAGATCTGACCAGAAGTGACACATTAGGAGACGCATTAATGCAAGGTCTGAACAGGCGCACTTAGAGCTGGACACTCAAAGTCAGATATCTACAGACACATGAACCTTAGGGCCTTAGTCTTGGGCATGACCCGGTCTTGGTTATGACAGGTTTTCTAGACTACAACACCAGCAGGAGGTTTGTGCTAGGAACCCGACCAGGAAAAGACTGAAATCCCCCCAAGCCAAAGATAAGGGCTGATAAACAGTTACTGGAAACGTTTGTAGATGAAGCTATTGCTGAAAAAACAGGTCCCACCAGTTACTGAAGACACAGCTTCATATACACATGCAAATATTTAAAAACGTATCATTTTACACAATAAATACATGAGTAAGTGTAATGTTTCTGTCTTGCTGGTTTAATCGTGTTTAGGTTCAGGTCAGAAAAAGAGAAAATTCCAGAGGTTTTACAAAGTTTCAAGCACCACTGCACTTAAAGCCTGTTTCTGACGTTATAAATACTAATTCTGTAGCTTAACGTAGATCTGCAATCCTGAACCTGTTCAGCTGTTCAGCTGTTTTCTGGGGACAAACCGAGCCAGCAGATTGACGTTCTGCTGTTTCTGTTTTTGTTTTGTTGACGTTGTGGTCATTTTTGTAGTGCAGGGTCAGAGGCAGGGCAGTGGTTTTTGGAGTGGTCTGGGTCTTGCTGCGGGGCCACCAGCCTGTGCAGAGCTCCGCTTTGAGGCGCTCAGCGTGATCCAGCAGTGTTTAGTCTACCGGGCCGACATGTCACAGACCAGTCATTTGGTCAGGAGCTGTTTCAACAAGTGCCTGCTATTCCTCCAACAGCAGATGGACACTGTTCAGGTACAAAGAGATCTGTGAGCATTGACTGATTGATTGTTTGACTCTGACAAATACTTGAGATTCTGCCAATAACAGTATAGAGCACTTTTTAGTTTCAACGGGTGACCTTTTAACATCCACCGTTAGGGCTACGGTTGTAACTGAAGACGTGTCTAACCCTAACACTGACCACCAAAACCAACCTAAACTACATCACTTCAAACATGGCTCCAATAGAGCCCCATCCCCGGTGGATGTTAAGATGTGTAAGTTCCTTCAAAATATGTCCTGAAAACCACTAAATCTGTCACTGAGAGAGATTACAAAAACATTTTAAAAAGGAGGTTGATGTAGTTTCCTTTTGTTTGGTCAAAAGCTGAAGTAAACGTCCCTTTGTTCTCCAAGAAATGAAGGTTTCTGCACTATTTTATGACAGTTTATTGACACGTTACACCTTAAACATAAGTTTCTTTACTTTTGTCTATAGTTTTAGATTTATAACAGAATAAGTGTGAGGCTAAAATGCATGTTCAAATTCATTTGAAAGTGACGATCTTCTAGTTTCTGTGTTTAACATGTGACTAAAACACAACCTGAACTACATCAGTTTCAACATGGCTCTAATGTGACCCTCACCCTGACCCGGTGGATATTAAGATGTGTCTACACACATAAAGACATTATTTCCTAAAAAACATGTCTTGAAAATCACTAAATCTGTCATTGTGGTAAAAATGTAAATAAAAAGGTTTCACACATTTTTAATGACAATAAACTGTCCTCTTTACTGAAAACAGCTGATGATGATTAATTGATTAGAATATCAAACAAAATGAATCAGTATCTATTTGAAGTTTTCAGTAAATAATGTCAGGGATTTTTCAAGAAACAGTTTCTAGTTTCAGCTTCTCTGACATAAAGATTTGCTCATTTTTTGGGTCTTATATGACAGTCAGTAATGTCTCTTTGAGTTTTTGATTATTTTGTGACTATTTAGCTTCATTAATCAGACACTCGCAGATTAACCTAGAATGAAAACACACATTTATTCTTTGTTTGACATTGATGGAAAAGGAAAACACAAAGGAAAACATTTTAATCAGTAAACCATCCTTTTGAAAATATGACTAAAAGTCATCAGTCAAAATCAGCTTCTATTTTAAATAATTTTCTAGTATTAGCTTCTGAAACATATATGACACTTAGTGACATGTCTGAGTTTTGATTTGTCCCTTTTATATAATAAATTCAAAGGTTTTTCCTCTGCTATGTGACTATTTGTTGCCTCATTAATCAATTGCTTTCCGATTAAATTATGATAAAAACAGCTGATGTAAAAGAAAAACCAACGCACCGCTTCTCCCCACATTTTTGCCTTTTTAATAAGAAAAATGGAATCATTTCAATCACATTTATACCAACAGAAACAACAACAACAAAACTATATATTATATCAGCACACTTTGAAAAGTTTGAAAAGCGGTGGTAGCTTAAATAAACAGACACTTCTCTTTAAAAACCACATGACCTGAAACTCCTGCTGTTTATCAGAGTAAGTCCTTCACTAGATTGTCGACGCATTGATCCGCTTCAGATCCATTTGAAGAAAAGGCACTTTTTTCTTTGGGTTATTTGACACTTTAGTTACAGTGATCCCTTTGAGCAGATGCTTTAACAGTGTAGGGGCTGTAGAAGCTTTGTTGTAACAAACACTATCAGCCCACGAGCTCCATAGTGCAAAGTACTGTATGTAAATCCTCCCATAGTGCATCTCTCCTCCCTCCACTGTTTTAGTAACTCACTGAACTCCTACACTATCTGCCATCCAAAGCATCCGCTGTCGGCGCTTTCATAAAGGTAACATGATTGTGGAAGAAGAAAAACAGAAACATGCTTCTTTTTTTTTGCTTTTACCACAGTTACTCTGCCTCTTTTCTCTTTGCTCATCAAGGACAAAATGGCTTTTTTTTTCTTCACATTAACCAACAAACCCTTTTTCTTTGAGACTTTGAGAGCTCCATTTACAGACAGATGCCTGATATGAAATAACTAACGGACTGTGAAATGCTGTAACACAAAAGTCACCTTTATGGTTGTCTCCTGCTGCAGTAACACCTGCTTGAACAGTAACCTAAAAAAAACCCCTCACATTTGGGTTGTAACTTGTCAACAGAGCGCTATACAAGATATATTAAAATTTATTCCCTTCATAAATAAATGCAAATATCCTTTTTCCCACCACATTACCTCTATTTACATTTTATACACAGCCACGGTTTTGCCGCGACAAAAATGTCTTCTTCATCATCCAGTTCCTTCGCTGTTCTGTCCTCTGTCCTGAGTAACTGACCGACCGACCGAACAAATGAACGAATGTCTCCGTGTTCATCAGAGTCAGTGAAAGTGGAAAAAATAGTTCTTTGGCCCTTCAAACACGGCAGCCATTTTAGATGTGAGTCTGTTTCAAGGTCATTGGACGTGAGCCAGAGAGGGAAAAGAGCAAGAAAGAAGAAGATAGAAAAAGGCCTGGGTGTCCATTTTAGAACCCAGAATCTCCACGTGGGCTCACACATGTCCATATTAGGAAGCGTTGAGCACTGAGCGGCTGTACAGAGTTTGGTAATAAGCGCCTGAGTCCATGGCTGCCGGTCCGGGGCTGTCGTAGATCTGTTTGGCTCCAACGGGGGAGCCGCTGGTGTAGCTGTTGTAAGTCATGACCTGGTCCTGGTAGGACTTGAGGTCCATCTTCTGCTCGTTGGACATGAGGTTGGTGATGGAGAAGGGGTGGTTGAAGTTGTAGTGGGGGTCCAGGGACTTGAGGGCGTCACTCTGCAGGTCTATGTGCTGCTGCATGGTGCTGGGCAGGAGGTGGGTACTGCCGGCTAAAGACTGGGAGTAGAGGAGGTTGTTGGAGGAGGAGGAGGAGGAGGAGGAGGAGGTCGCGAGGGACAGAGAGGACGAGGTGGAGGAGGGCAGAGGCAGGGAGACCGGTGGGCTGTGAAGGTGCGAGGCCGACAGAGGAGGGCAGTCTAAAGGAACCAGGGAGTTCCGGTGGTGGGGAGCGTCATCTGAAGAGGATCCAGGGTGGGAGTTGTCTGAGTGGGCGGAGTCGGCGCCCTCCGACGCTCCCGTGGGGCTTTGCTCCTCCACCAGGTGGTCCCCACCATGGCCTCCTTTTCCCGAGTCTTGGTTCTTGGCGCCCTTCTTCGCAGCCTTGTCCTCGATCTTGAAGCGTTTCTGGCGCCGCAGGTAGCAGCCGTTCTCAAACATGTTACCCGACTGCGGGTGCAGAGTCCAGTATGAACCCTTGCCTGGCTTGTCCGGCGAACGCGCCACCTTCACGAAGCAGTCGTTGAAAGACAGTGAGTGGCGGATGGAGTTCTGCCAACGTTGCTGGTTCTCGCGGTAGTAGGGGAACAGGTCCATGATCCACTGGTAGATCTCGTTCAGGGTGAGCATCTTGCTGCCGCTCTGTTGGATCGCCATGGTGATGAGAGAGATGTAGGAGTACGGCGGCTTGGCGTGGGTCAGAGAGCGCCGGTAAGGCTTCGGGGGGATTTCCTTGGGCCCCCGGCTCAGGCTGGCCGTGGTGGGGTATCCCAGCTGGCTCATGGACTGGCCCATGTTCTGGTAGTGGGACAGGGAGCCGAGGGAGCCTGGGGCAGCGGGGCCCAGCTGGGTCAGAGAGCCCGAGGTGAGGGACGAGGCCACCGGGGACAGGGACATGTGACCTGGGCCGGAGCCCATGGAGGCCAGGGGGGAGCTGCTGAGGCTGGAGCTGGGGTAAGCCATGTTCATGCCTGCGGGGGAGGCGGCCGCCGGGTTCAGGTTTATGTAGCTGTTGATGGTGCTCATGGAGCTCATGGAGCCCAGGCCAGAGTTCATAGTGCTGGGAGAGGAATACATCTGGAGACAAACAACAACATGCGGTTATTAACAAATAAACAAACACCAGACAAACATCATCAAAACTCACAAAATAAATACTAATCCTCATCTTCACCTCTTTGCTTTTTAACCCTTTTATATTTCAGTGATCTTAGCTGAAATGTTCTTCCTAAAACGACTGTGTGAATGTGAAAGGCTTTCAGTTTCCATTTTAAATGTGGCTCCTTATCAATGCACAATGAAGCTCTCAGTGCGGAGAGAGGACATGGATTTCACACTGCGATGTTAACCTGAAAATGCGTAAAAAGCGCGTCATGGTGCGTCTCGGTTCAGACGGGCCTCCTCCGTGGAAAAAACAACTCCACTGTTTGTTCGGGATTAAAGTGGAAGAATCGGATTGTTTCCTTAAATAAATTTTATGTTTATTTATTTATTCTTTTTTTTTTTTTTTTTTTTACAAATATCAGAATTAACAGCGAGGTATTTTTTTGTTGAAATCTAAATAAAAGTCAGGAAAAGTATTTATGGCCCGCTAAAGGATCTGACCTCGTCTCGATGGTTAAATATTACCAGAGTCTTTTCTTCTCGGTAATTTCATCAGGTCGAGTTGAGGTGAGAACTGAAGCCGCTGATGGAATTAACATCTAATTAAATTAAGAGAAAACAAAAGACAAAGCCTCCGTCTTTGAATTCAATTCACACCTGAAGTGTCGCAGATCATCAGCGGCTGAAAAGAGGCGAAGGAAAAGAACTATAAAAAATACATATAAATATACTGTATATAGAGAGACATTTATGGCACAGGTTAGAAGCTGAATGTTTAGACATGTACCTGAATAATTCAAGTGACGATTTGAAAATGAATGTACAACGTTTTCTTGTGGTTTTAAATGTCTCAAAAAAGAAAAATGTCTGTTTCTAAAAATATTAGGATTAAATTATTAAAAGGATATTTGGGAATTTTACAGACGGGGGATGTGAATTATATTAAGATGAAGTTTAGGGTTTTTGGTACTTTTCATTGTTTTCCTTTTAAATTTACGCAGCGCGTCTTTAGATTTCTAATTTTACTTGATCAGATTTTAAGATATTTCGTTAGTTTTTCATTATTTACACTCCTAGCTCAGTGTTTTACTTTTCAATAGACTATACTATTATTTCACGGGTCCGGAATGCGCAAATAAACTGCGCTCTTCCAGATTTGCTGTCTTTTTTCTCTTGGAACCATTTCGACATATTCCACAGTTTTTGTCCAGGAAATATGTTGAAATGGTTCAAGAGAAAAAAGAGAGTGTTTTCTTGGTTCTTACCTCGCTGGCCTCGCTGTAGAAAGTATTCCACTCTGGTAGATCGTGGGTTTCCATCTTCACAGAGCTCAACATCCCCAACACAACAAGTCTTTAGAGGAGACGAACTAATCGACCGGACTGAAAAACGGATTTTAAAATAATAATAAATCACAAATCCTTCTCGAACTGCGACGTTTTACAGGAGAAAACAGATCCGAACGGAAAGTCCTTTAAAAGAAGACACAGAAAATGTCTTGAAGGCAGAATGCGACAAAAAGTAAAGAGAGACTGGACTCCAGGTGATGACAAGTCAGTGTTTGTCAGTCATCCATTGTCTCGGGACCTTTATGTCTTCTTCTTCTTCTTCTTCTTCTTCTTCTACTTCTCGTGGCCCGCGTTTTTCTGGGGCCTCGGACACAGTGGGACAATGTGCTGGAGGTTGAGGTGTGTAGCGCTCAAATCCAGTCCACAAACCCGGCCGTGCGGGTCTTATAAGGCAGCCCGGGTCCCGCCCCCCTCCTCCTGACATATGAATACCGTGTCAGAATCCAGGAAGGCCCTCCGCTAAAAGGCCGATGTGGCCCCCTGGCGTGCTGTATATTGGACCCGGCGGCTGGAGCAGGGCCACCCGGCAGGACGAGCCGCTGTCCCGTAGTCCTCCACGTGGACCAGGATCAGAGGACGTTTAGGAAACAGACCGGAGATGAAGAAGCAGTGGCACAACGTGGGACAATGTGAGAAATGTTTTAGACACAAAGTCTGTTTTTTGTCAACCGTGTTAATGTGAATAATTGAATTTAACCTTAGTCTGAACCAGGTTGAACCTTTGTCCACATGTTGAAACAATGTCTCCCATGTAGATCTTGAAGAACATGCATGGCTTCATCAGATAACGTGAGCTTTACATCCACATTTTAACCGAATTTTTAGAACATTTGCAAAACAAAAAGTTAATTTCTTTTTGTTTCCAAGTTATTTCAGAGCAAAATGTAAATAAGACACAACACACTAATCTACACTGATTTCAGTTTCGTTCATTTTACTGATTATTTGGTTTATTTTTTGCCACCATTTCAATCGGTTCTTACTGAATTTTCTTATTCTTATGACTAGAGTCAATCTTTAATGTCTCCGTGGCTCAGTTTGTGTCAGCAAATAAAATACAACAATAATCCACAAAATAAAACACACATTTAATAAACTAAACACTGAACAACAACGTGTCTCTGTGTCGAGTTGTCTCTGCTTCAACCTCATACGAGTTGTTTTTTTTAAGTTCTATTTGTTCAGTATAATAAAACATGATCTTGTCTTTACATTTAAATTGACGCCACATTATTACATAACTCATTGTCTGTAAAATACATAAATGAAGCTTAAGGACTTTTAAAAATATCTTCCACATCAGTTCATCAAACCACATGGTTCATCCACTAAATAATGTCATGTGATACACTTGTGTTTTATTTTGTAAAATCTCTCAGAAGTGAAAACACTGGACTCATGTCGTTATTCTGCAGGACATGTCAAAGGACATCTCGTCTCATTGTTAATGAGTGTGATTTTAATTTAAAAATAAGACATTTTTATTTCACGGTGACACGGCTCCAGAGGAAACACTGGTCTACATTTTAGAATATTTATGTGGTGTTTTGTTTAAACATATCATTATATATGTAATATTTATTTATAAATTAATGTTTTTTAAATGGTAGAAAAATCTTTAAATATAACATTTAATCTCTGAACATAACTGTATGGACGTGAGCTATTTCATTTTCTGTTTTTCATATATTTGACTCTTTTAATTATTTTGTTCATTTTGTTGATTATTTTGTTCATTGTATTGATTTTTTATTCATTTTTGTTCATTTTATTGATTTTTTTTGGTTCATTTTATTGATTCTTTCACTTTACTTTTATCTCTGTTTAACATTGGTAAGTTTTGTAACTGATAGTCATTTTTTTGACTCTTTTTCTGGTTGTGTCTATTTATTTAACGGACCTCGAGTGAAAATAAGGGTTTAAATAAAGAAATGAATTACAAGAGTGTCAGAGTGAAGAGTTCAAATAAAATAGTGTTATAGTTTAAAATATAAATAATATTGTCCCTAAAGTTCTTCTTCTAAGTGAAACCTTGTGTAATGGACACAAACATATTCATTCTCATATAAAACAGCTTCATCAAATACACTTTTCCATTTCAAACCATGCTCTCAGATCCCACTTATTTATGTGCAATTTATTAAATTAAACTGAAACACGTTCAAAAAGCTGACATTGAATTGATTTCACGTCGTAAAAGCGCATTTCTCGTGCGTGTTTTGGCCTAAAGAGATGGCGTGTGCGCATGCGTGGCCGTGCGTGACGTCGCGGGTGACCAAGGAAGCGTGAAAGTCATTAATTCCCGCGGCTATCACTTCAGTCTCCCACGGACCAACACGTCCTTCACAAACCGGTGCAAGTCTTTCAGATTATGGGTCAAATGTTGAGAAAAACAAAGAGAAGATTTGGTTCAAAAGAAGGAAGGACAAAAGAGGAAAAACATGCAGCATTTGGACTGAACTGAAACAGGAGGAGATGTGAAGAAGAAGAGACACGTCCAGATCTGACTCTGATGTCGTTCTGCTGAATCTTTTGTGTAAACCTTTCATTCTTCAACACATTTGACTAGTTTTTGAATCAGTTCTGGTTCAAATGTTTGCATTTTCTCATTATTCTTAAACTCGAACAGATGTTTTGTGTTTTGAACATGAGCAAAAACACATGATCTGTTCAAGTAAATGTTTTTAAATGAATGAAACTCAGTTATGTGAGCAGGTGTCACGTGTACATTTAACCCTTTCCATACTGTTAATATATGATCCAGTTCAAAACCAGTATCTGCATCAAACCATGAGTCATTACAATGAACACATGTCCTGTATCTGAGTTTAGAGAATATTTTGTTTATTTTGTTGATTATTTTGTTCATTTTTGTTGATTTTATTTTTATTCATTTTGTTAATTATTTTGTTCATTTTATTCATTTTGTTGATTATTTTGTTCATTTTTGTTGATTTTATTTTTCATTTTATTCATTTTGTTGATTATTTTGTTCATTATTGATTGGATGTTTCATTAAATCAAAATTAACTAAATCAGTTCAATCTTCATCTTCTTTCTTCTCTTTATTTTCATCATCAGGAGTAAACACCAGCTCATGTGAAGTTCACGTGAGGAGAATTTTTTATTTGTTATTTTCTACCTCAGATCTTCTGTCTTCGTATCTTCGTCTCCATTGTAACGTGACCCATATTGTCTTTGTCCACATGTAGTTTTATCTGGACCTGGTCTCCCTACAGCAGAAAAGTCATATCCTTTTTTTCTCCACAGTGAAACACAAAAAATAATGTAATTCTGGTGGACCCTGGTGGATCCCGATGGACCCTGGTGTAATGCGCTATCCCGGGTCCCGTGCGGCTCTAATACACAATGTGTCCCGGGTGCAGACGGAGGCCTGTGAATGTCAATGACTCTGCTAATTGCCGCTCAATGCGCATGTAATTGATGCGCAGGCGGGAGGTCGACGGGATTAGACTGTGAGAAAAGACCTCAGGAAGGACGGGCTGTGTGTCCTCTACAGCTGCTGCTGCTTTAATATTAAAAACCCCCGAGGTCTCCTCTGGGTCTGTCTGCAGACCTGGTCCTCTGCATGTGGTCCTCCACACTCCAGATTCTGACTCGAAAAACCCGTCGCTTGTCGCCTGTTTGCAAAGCGCTGTCAAGTGGATTAACGCGTGATCGGACCGACACCTCTGAGTCCGTAATGATGTCATTAGTCCTGGAGGAGGCGAGGATGGACGCACAGGGTCCGGAATCAACAGGGTCTAAGCAGGTCCAGATGGAGTTTAGTTCAAATTAAACACATGAAACATGGACCTGGTTCAAGGAGAGACAACATGGACACAAACATATCCAGAAAATAGAATCAAATCAATAAAATCACATGAAAACATCAATGTTATTACATTCACGTGGAAGCATTTTATTGCCAGAAAAAGAAAAAATAAAGGTCATGTGACATGAAACGTTTCATATTATTACGACATTTATATACATATATAGTATACTGTTATAAAGTTTCTTATTTTAACACGGTGGATTTTATGTTTTTACAACATAACTTGTAACGTAAAAATATATTATAAGAAAATATCTAGTTAGAACCTGAAAAACATATTGTTTTAACTATAAACTTGACATTTCATTCTTTTCCTTTTCCTCAAACTGCTGCCGTACATTAGTGACATTAGTCTAATTTACATTTAGTCACATGTATAAAGTTTTCAGACAGGTGTGTGTTGTTCATTACCTAGTGAACTGTTGTTTTGTGTTAACTTTGCTTGTTGCTGCCTTGCTGCCTTCAGGTGCTGATGGGACATTCCAGGTTTGAATCTTAGCCCAAACGTGGTGTTTGAAGCCGGTTCATTAAGCATTGAAGTGAATGGAGGACGACGCTGCTGTGTGGAAATAACGTGTGATTGGTGTAATGCTCCTTTAAGGACACGTCCATTTCCTTCTCCACGGGTCCTGGTCCATGTCAATACATCCATTAACACCTCGACAACTGGTTTAACAAAGGCTGTAATGAGTCGACACTAATGGAGGAAACGGCAGATCGGCCTCATGGGAAGGTAGAGACGAGGACAGACGTTTAGACACAAGGGCTGAATAAAGTACAAAAATAAACACAAACTATATCAAACACCACGACATTCTGTCACATGGACGTCACTTGACCTGGTGTTTAGTCCTGACGACGACAATGATGAGAATAAAAAGAAGATGAAGTTGAACTGTTCAATTTGATTTAATGAGACATAGAAATTAAGGAAATAATCAACAAAGTGAAGAAAGTAATCAATAAAATGAACAAAAACGAAGAAAATAATGAATAAAATTAACAAAAATAATAAAATGACCAACTAGCATATGTTACCCTGACTTTAATCTGATGGACTCTTGTCGTTTCTTGTGAATCTTTGTTTCAACATGTGCAAGATGGATAAAAACCCTGTGATGTTTTTGTGGAGGTTGTCCCTCCAGGTCCAGGGGCCATAAAGACCTGAGTTGAGTTAAACCTGGTTCATTAAATGAACAGTTTTCACATTAGGTCACGTGATCAGATCCAGAGTATCAGTATGTGTGTGATGAGCCTGTGTTTCTAACACCACCTGGTGGACAACACCAGGCTCTGGAGAAGAAGGTGGTTTGATTATTATCTTTAATACATGAGTTCATCAGATTAAAGTTATGCTTACATCCACATGTCACATTTTAACTGGATTTAGAGGAAATTCAATTCAATTTTATTTATATAGCCCAAAATCACAAATCAAGGATTGGCCTCAAAGGATTTTGCAGTCTGTACAAGATACAACATCCTCTGTTCTGAGACCCTTGCTTTGAGTGAGGAAAAACTGCCCAAAAAACCCATCCCGGAAAAAATGGTAGAAACTTCAGTTTGAGTCACAGTGGAGAGATCCCTCTTCCAGGACGGACAGACAGTGCAAAAGGTGTTGTGTGTGTACAGACAATGGTAAATTGTGAAAAACAATCAACATGAGACAACATTCACACAGACAGAACATAGAGAGACAACAACAAACAACACAGACACTGGAGGAAACACTGGACAGGATGGAGTCGAGAACCACACATCAGGAATGGAGAGTCCAGAACCAGGGACATAGAATCCAGAACCACACATCAGGAACGTAGAGGCTAGAACCACGCATCAGGGATGTAGAGTCCAGAACCACACATCAGGAACGTAGAGTCCAGAACCACACATCAGGGACATAGAGTCCAGAACCAACCACGCATCAGGAATTTTGAGTCCAGATCCACACATCAGGAATGTAGAGTCCAGAACAACACATCAGGAACATAGAGTCCAGAATCACACACCAGGAATGAAGAGTCCAGAACCAGGTACGTAGAGTCCAGAACCACACATCAGGAATGAAGAGTCCAGAACCAGGTACGTAGAGTCCAGAACCACGCATTAGGAACGGAGAGTCCAGAACCATGCATCAGGGACGTAGAGTCCAGAACCACACATCAGGGACATAGAGTCCAGAACCAACCACGCATCAGGAATGTAGAGTCCAGATCCACACATCAGGAATGTAGAGTCCAGAACCACACATCAGGAACGTAGAGTCCAGAATCACACACCAGGAATGTAGAGTCCAGAACCAGGTACGTAGAGTCCAGAACCACACATCAGGAACATAGAGTCCAGAATCACACACCAGGAATGTAGAGTCCAGAAAGAGGTATGTAGAGTCCAGAACCACGCATTAGGAACGCAGAGTCCAGAACCATGCATCAGGGATGTAGAGTCCAGAACCACGCATCAGGGATGTAGAGTCCAGAACCACGCATCAGGGACACAGAGTCCAGATCCACACATCAGGAATGTAGAGTCCAGAACCAGGGATGTAGAGTCCAGAACCACACATCAGGGACGTAGAGTCCAGAACCACAAATCAGGGACGTAGAGTCAAGAACCAACCACACATCAGAACGTAGAGTCCAGAACCACACATCAGGAACTTAAGAGTCCAGAACCAGGGATGTAGAATCCAGAACCACACATCAGGAACGTATAATCCAGAACCACGCATCAGGGACCGAGTCCAGATTCACACATCAGGAGTGTGGAGTCCAGAACCAGGGATGTAGAGTCCAGAACCACACATTAGGAAGGTAGATTCCAGAACCACACATCAGGGACGTAGAGTCCAGATCCACACATCAGGAACGTAGAGTCCAGAACCACACATCAGGGATATAGAGTCCAGAACCAACCACACATCAGGAATGTAGAGTCCAGATTCACACATCAGGAATGTAGAGTCCAGAACCACACATCAGGAACATAGAGTCCAGATCCACACATCAGGAATGTAGAGTCCAGATCCACACATCAGGAACATAGAGTCCAGAATCACACACCAGGAATGTAGAGTCCAGAAAGAGGTATGTAGAGTCCAGAACCACGCATTAGGAACGTAGAGTCCAGAACCATGCATCAGGGATGTAGAGTCCAGAACCACAAATCAGGGACGTAGAGTCAAGAACCAACCACACATCAGAACGTAGAGTCCAGAACCACAAATCAGGGACCGAGTCCAGATTCACACATCAGGAGTGTAGAGTCCAGAACCAGGGATGTAGAATCCAGAACCACACATCAGGAACGTATAGTCCAGAACCACGCATCAGGGACCGAGTCCAGATTCACACATCAGGAGTGTAGAGTCCAGAACCAGGGATGTAGAGTCCAGAACCACACATTAGGAAGGTAGATTCCAGAACTACACATCAGGGACGTAGAGTCCAGATCCAGAGATACATGTATACAAGGACAGAGAGGAAAAAACACAAAACTGCTGGAAAGAGAAGACACAAAGTACATGTAATGGAGACATATATAATACATGGAGAGACAGACAGAGACAAAGGAGGAGAGATGCTCGATGCATCACTGTCAGACTAAGACTATGCAAATCTGAACAATCACATTAAAAATGTAACAAATAATGTAATTCATCATCATTCACATTAAATCACACTCGGTTCAATCTGTCTTCATGATCTTTCTTCGTTTTATTTCTGTCGTCAGGAGTAAACTCCAGGTTGTCAAGACACACCGTCCTTGTGTTTATGGTCAGTGACAGTGTGTGTTTTGTACTCAGTTGGACGTCACCTCTAAATGTCTCACGTTGTCCACATCAGGTGGTTTGTCAAGAACTGGTGTCTTTATGTGTAATAATAATAATAAATGGACTGAATCAAAGACAAAAGTACAAGTTTCCATCCTGTTTTATTCCTGGTTTCTATTTTGTACATGAAGCTGCAGTAAAACCAACAGATCTACAAAAATGACGACAGGTGAAAAGACCCTCAACATGACGACTTTACAAAGACGTAAAAGAAGAAGAAAAGTAGTGTGACAGTGACTGAAGGGAAACAGATTCAGGTTAATATTGAACAAGACAATAAAAAACCACAGACATTGCACTCCTATGTCCCCTGAGGATCCCGGACAAACACACGGTAAACATTTTCAAAAGGCACTTAACAAGGGATTGCATCATGTATCAGTGCATATTAAACTCTCATATTAAATTCTTCAAAGACGTTTCTCTACAACAAACCTGATCTAAGGGAGGAGGTCCACTTCAGAGGATTTAGATTCAACGCTATAGTCAACCTCCAACAGCTGGAGGAGGAGCGTCTGTTGGTTAAGACCTGGCCAACAAATACAAGCTATAGAAAGACATTTTCCATAAAACATTTACATCCATTTGGGCATAAAATTACCTTTGGTTTGTGTGTGCATCTGTACCAACAAGTACAACCTGCACAAGAAGACAGAATCCACCCAAAAATCTCACCAGTGTCAACGTGAGGCTGGAAAGAGGAACATGTTACACGAACAGACGATGGAGTTCACGGTCACGTTCCTCTAGGGCTGAGATGTACCGAAAACACACGATAAACAAACGATAAACATATGATGAACATGTCTGTGTTATCACGATCAATATCAAATCAATATTTCTAAAGTTTAAAGGCTGCGTTTCGGTCCTGAGTGAAAGTTGAAGATGTTGACTGTGGTTTGAAAGAATTTGTAAAATACATAACGAGACGAAAATGATGTACGAGACAAAAAACAGAAGGAAAACGATGTAAAAAATATAACCACACAAAATGACGTAAAAGACAAAAGGAAAATGATGCAACAAGATGAAAATGACGTAAAGGCAAAATGAGAAGAAAATGAAACATAAACAAACAAATTTGACAAGATAAAACAAAATGAAAACGTAACAAGATGAAAATGACAAAACGTAACAAAACACAAAGGATGTAAAGGATATAAAGGATGAAACGACTGTCGCTGCTTCGACCAGGTCATAAATAACAGTCTGTGTTGGTACAGATTGATGTTAAAGCTACAGGAGCTGAATCAGGAGGAAACATCCAGCTCTTGGTTTAACAGCTTCTCCTCAGCCTGAGAACAGAGTCCAGAGATGTACACGTCTGGTTTCCTCTGTGATTTGTTTTGCTCCTTTTCTTCCACTCGGTCTCGGACTAAAGATAAAGGCTTTTGTTTCCCTCTGTTGTCATGGAAACGCTGCGATGAAATCTATGTCTCTGTGACGACAGAGGTTTCAAGCCTCCGCTGATACGGACGAGTTGAGAGTGTTCACCGTGTCGTGTTTTTGGGTGGATTATCTCTTTTAAAAACAAATAATGTATCAGGAAAAGAAACGATACACAATAGTTTTAAAAGGTCTTATTCCAAACCGTTGCATATACTATGACTAAGGATTGCACATACATACTATTATAGTCTATAAAGTATATAACATTGAACATTCTAGTACAAAATATAGTCCTAGGCCTGTGATAGATATCTGTTCATATACATTCGGGGTAAAGCGTAGGCTAGGCTGGATCTGGTCTGAAACAGAGTGTGTGTCTGGTCGACGCTCAATTCTACACAAAACATTCACCTTTAAATTAGTGTCAAAGCGACACGTGAACATGTCAAACTCAGATATTCTGCCCACGTCTCATGTCGTCCAGGTTTTGTTTCCATTGGTTTTTAAAACAACAAAGAAAAAAAAATAAAGAAGTAAATCTCTGTTCATTAGGACCCTGATTCAGTCACAACAGAACAGAACATCAAGACAAAACACAAACTGTTCATCTGTTCTTTACATGTTAAGTTCTGTTTCAGTACAAATGTTCACTTTATGTCAATTTTAATGTTTTCTTGTGAAGAGGCACAAATATTTCATTTAGACTGAAGATGGATGGAGGTTTTGGACTCATATGAGAACAGCATTTGGGATCTGACCTGACCTCACCTGGTCTAGTCTGAAGGAGAATTAAGGCCACACAGAGAATCATAAATCTCATATTTTACAAATAAAGTCATAATATTAGGAGACCTAAGTCTAATATTACTATTAAATAATATTCTTATGAGAAGAACATGATGCAGCAGCTGCTTTTCATCACAGATCTGATTTGATGACAGGTTCACTGTTTTGTTATTTGACGCTGCATGATTTCCTTATTTCTTTATTTCAATTAAGACATTTCATACAGATAAAAATTATTCTCCTAATATTAAGACTTCTTGAAGTGTCTGGTTTCTCCTCAGTGTGGTCATTCATAGTATCTGATCATTGTAGAAGCTTCAGTAGCTTCTCATTAACATGTTTCCTGATTCAGTTGAGACTGAACTCTTTTCAAAAACAAACCACATCCACAGGTTGTGTTTCCTGAAGATCTGCTGTCACCACCTGGTCCCTTCTACACGTGTCAACAAACACCAGGTTTTCTAAATAAAACCACTTCTACATTTAATTCAATGAACCTTATCTTTGGTTTTACTGGTGATGTGACGATCCTAATTATTCTGGACAGTTTCTTCTTATATATTATATTTTTTATGAAACATCATTTTGTATTTCATAACTACTAAAACCAAATATTTATACTCCATGTTTCCCTGACCATCATGAGACTTAGGTGTCATTTTGGACAACACGTCCACAGTGGACGACTTTATCTTCTTTACATTTTTTTTTTTTAAACTTTCCAGGTGTAGTTGATTTATTACTTTTCCACAGTTCTGTACACATACGTATATGTCGTAATAATGGTTCAAAAGGATGTAAAATTATATACATTATACATTTATACTGAAAAACAGGAAAACCCTGGATTAATGTTATTTTAATTCCAGAAACTTCCATGAATGACTTGTAAATAGTGGTGTCAGAAACATTTCCACACATGTAGAAACATATCGAGTGACGACAGCTTCACTAACAGTAACACACTGATAAACTGTTATATGAAACCTGTCTGTTTTGTTTGCAGAAGGTGAGTTATCTTTATGAAAACTGATGTAATGTGTCATATTAACTCATGTACATCAGTCACTGTGTTTTAATAGATTTCTACTTCCTTAAAGGTTCTATCACTACACGCGATGCTCTGGGACATTTGTCACGTTGTCATTACAGCAGAGAAAGAAGACTTGGGTTGAAACAAAGTCTGAGCTTTGTTTAGGGGGACGCCAGACGTGTCAGGTTTGAGGCAGGGGGTTCTGAGAGAGTGGGAGAAGCAGAGTGGAGACCTGGGGACCTGGGTCCTGGAGCTGTGTGGTGCTCTGTTGCTTCTCTTCCTGATGTGAAGGTGGTCAGGTGCAGCCTCCTCCTTCTGGTCGAAGATGCAACTCTGTGGTGACAACAAACAAACATGAAACAATGACATGAGACCTCTGAGTGACATCCTCATGAACCGAAGCTGTAACCTGTTAAAACACCTGTAGGAGCAGAGATTAGAACAAAAGGCAAAACAATTGTGTGTTTCCATTAAGTGTTTTGGAGCCGATACACCAGGCTGCGTAATGTCGGCAGTGTTTAGCGAGTTTCATTACAGACAAAATTCTGGGTTTACAGTCAACTTTTACATCAGGATAAAGGGGAAAACCCCACCCTACAATTTATTTATTTTACTGCTCAAAATGTGACGCAATGTATGATTAATTTTAGTGAAATGTGTGGCTTTAAACCCTCCTTTATGAATTTGTGTTGTCTGAATTTCACTATGTTTTATTATAGACAAACTGTCGCCTAAAGGTGAAGAGTTTTCAACCCTAACAATTCAATGACATGACTTTTCAGACGATTTTATTTAATTCCAAGACTTTTCCAGGTTTTTCATTACCTAACCCTGATAATGTGAGACAAATCTCTGACTTTCCTTTAAATGAACTGGACTCTAGTCCAAACCGATCACTCTGGTCTCTTTGTGTTCTGTGTTGAACCAGGTTTGTGTGGACCTGCCTGCTGCTGAGTCGGTGTCTGTGGAAATCACAATCACGCCTCTCTCTCTTTTTTGACGGCGACGTCTCCGTTTCCGCCTCCACCTCCAGCCCCAGACGCAGACCCAGGTCTGGACCCAGACCCGGTCCCGGCTCCGGGTGCGGCGGCCGACACGGCTCCCGTTCCACCCGTGCCCAGAATGGTAGTGACCTCCCCCTGCATGAAGGCCCAGGGGGGGCTGTTTGCAGAGTTATCCAGAGGACAGCGCTCTCCGCTGGGGCAGTACACCTCCCCGTCCCCCCGCCGGCTCTGGATGTAGACTCTGGTACAGGGGAAGCAGAACCTGAAGGAGGAGTTAGAGGAGACTGGTTATAACTGGACTGAGGGAGACATAACTATGAAGCTGCATAATTGATCAAATTAAAATCACAGTGTCAGCCTGTGCAATCATATAAAAATCAGAGATCAACCCACAGTGGATTTTTAAAGACCAATATAATAACATCTCTGTCCAAAAATCCTGCAAGTAAAAGGTCTGGTGTGTGTGTGTGGCAACTTTCATGTTTGTACTAGTTCATGTTTGTATGTTTAAGTTGGAAAAAAAAACACGCTTAAAATGATCAGTAAAAAATCAAGGAAATAGACTCAAATCACAACATCGTCTACAACGACGATAATAAAAAGACTTGATTCACTTCAATAATAAGTAAGTCTATTAAGTGTTAAAAACTGATTGATCTGAAGCAACACAGCAACAACAGTTACTTCTTTAATCTATTAGTTGTCAACAATTAAATTAATCACCAACTATTTTGATAATCTATGAATTACTTATTATTATTATTAATTTTTAAAGAAAAAGATGTCAAACTTCCAGCTTCTTGAGTTTGAATATTTTTTGGTTTCTTTCCTCCTCTGTGACTGAAAATCTTTGAGTTGTGGATCAAACATGACATATCAGGATGTCATCTTTGGCACAAAATGTGAGGTTCACCTCACTTTATAAACCAAACAAATCTATTCACTGAGAAATAATCGACAGGTTAATGGACAATAAAAGTGCTGGTTACAGCCTTACACTTATCACAAAAACCTAAAAGAAGGTTAACTCTGCTCACATGGTTGGGTGAGCAACTGAAAAAGACTAAAATATTTCATCTTTATCATATTGTCACTACTGGTTTATATTGTATACATCATTGGCTAAAATGTTTACAGTTTGTTATTTTACTTAATTTTACTCATTCATAATTTGATGCTGAACAAGCATTTTATCACAAGTGTTTTGAATGTTTTATTTATTACTATGATGTCACATTCAATAGTTATTTGGTTTCTAATAAAGAGTTTATTTTAGACATGCATAATATACATAACATAATAATATAATAACATAATTCTGCAGCTTTCACTCAAGACCAAAAATCAACATTTAAACTTGAAAGAACTAATGATTTGACATTTACGGTGATAATTATCAGCATGGACTGATACAGTCCTTCAGTCCTACACTAGATAAAAGCAAACACACAAACCTGTGGCCGGGAACTGACGGACACTGAACAAAATGCGTGTCTTCCAGCCTCTCGTGACACAAGGTGCAGGACAAAGTGTTTCCAGCTGAGTGGCTATTTCCGGCTGATGCTGAGCCCAGTTCGGAGGCGCCGCTGTGGGGTAACGCTGCGGCTGTGGTGGCCGCTTCTGCGGAGGAACCGGATCCCAGGGGCTCCCCTCCGGACCTGGCAGCCAAGGGGCGTGGCTGCCTGGCCGGAGACGACGCGGGCTTGGGGCTGGTCTGGCTCACACCTCCAGCCATGGAGGGCGACGAGGAGGGGAGACCTGTGCTTTTGCCGGCACTGCTGCTGGCCACCACCGTGTGGACCTGCGTCTGATTCTTGAGCTGGTTCTGGGATGAGCTCAGCTCCCGCTCCAGCTCCGGGGTGATGAACGGCGCTATGCCCATCCCCATCCCCAGCTGCCTGCGGCTCATCTCGGCCAGCATCGGGGCAGGGAAGATCATGGGGCTGCTCATGGGGGCTGTCCTGGCCGTGAGACCCGCAGGCATACCCGCAAGCAGTCCGTGGGGAATCCCTGCAATACTCTGCGTTACCAGACTAGGAGGGATGGCAGCCCCCAGCATGGGTCTCCGGCTGCCGCTAGGGCTCTGTCGGTTCACCTCTTGGGGCGGCTGGCCGTCCCGGTGCAGCCCGTTGGGCGGCACGCGGATAGCGGACCCGGTGCTTTCTCTTTCTCCACCTCCTCTTCCTCCCCGCTCGAAGCGGTCGGTGTGCGGCCTGCCCCCGTCCCCCGCCGCCTCTCCTCTCCCAGATATGCCATGTTTATTGGGAGAGGGACCAGGTGACCTGACGTTACCGTCCTGCATCCCGTGGGTTCGTTTCAGCTGCCGGGCGCTCGCGATCAGGAACTCAATCTGATTCGCTCCCTCGTAGTTTACGCAGCCGCGGCAGACCACCTCACTGAAGTCCCACACCACGGTCCACGGCATCTTGGGCAGGTCGCACAGGTAGCACCACTGGCGCCTGGAAGAAGAAGGAGACGACATAGCGGCCGCAGAGCTAACCCACCCTGAGGTTATCCAACGGGCCGCTAGCTAACGAGCTAACACACGTTAGCTACGTTAACCTATTTAGTTTTAACAGGTGCACGCCCTCTCTCTACTGACGACCTTTTACTTCAACAAGTCTCAGATCAACTCACAACAAGGTTACACATCATAAGATATAAAATAAGCTTAAAATGCGGGTTAGTTTTCGCCCGTTTTCTCATATGTTTGTTTTGTTTACCCACTTCGGCCTACTCTTCACTGCTGTCAACGGCTTCCCCGACGGACACTGTAACGTTACGTAACCTCTAGAGATGCATTATGGGTGTTGGAGTCCATTAGCCTAATACATTTTACCGTAGCGTCCGCTGGTAAAACTACATCAGAAAGTAGCACGGAAGTGAAGTAATTAAAGGTCAGAGGTCATTTTGTGTCAACACATGTGCGTCCTCTGTTAGCCATGCGTCTCCAGGCACACAACTTGTAATTTTTACTGTTTGCGGTTTACTTTAGGAAAGAATAAAGATGCCAAGAGACGTGTCTTCATCTAGTGAAGACGAATCGGACAGCCTCGTCCCGGAAACACAGACGAAGACCAGACAAACGGGTCAGTTCGTGTTCAGTTGTTGAACTAGTTGCTGAGAAGCTATTTCGTAGTTTAAACCAGACTCACTGTGTAAAACTCAGCAAATACACTTAAAGCACCTGTGACTGTTTAATTTACGACTTTACCATTTGAAGCAGTCTTTGACATATGATACTATTATGATGCGTTAAAATTAGTATGTTTGTTAAGTCTACATTAAAACGACGCCTTAGCTGTACGTTTGTGTGTGTTGAAGCTCAGGAGAAAAACTGAAAACATACAAACTGCGCATCACTGGTCATTTAAACAGAATCAGAGGTTGGAGTTAAAAGTATACATACTTCATTGAGTTTTCAGTATCTTTAAGTAATTAATTTCTTACAACCTGTACCTCATATATTTTAACATCTGTACTTTGTACTCCTTATATAATCAAAATGACCTTGGTTTTAATGCATTTGAGCTGAATTATCTATTATATTATATCTGTAATCTATTTAGCATCATTGTGCATCTTCACATCATCCAGACTGATTTCAGCTTGAATGGATAAAACAAAAACACAGAAAAGACAGAATGAGACTAAAATGATGCAAAAGCCAAACGAGATGAAAATTACGTGAAAGACATAAAAAGATGAAACAAGATGTAAAACATGAAAGATGTAAACACACATGTAGACTTATTTTACTAATTTTCTTTATTTTGGTCAAAATAAAGAAAATTTGTTCTTATTTAAGAAGATGAAATGACATAAAAGTCCAGTAAATGGAGACTGGATGGTGGAGATCCGCAGTCTAGAATGAGTCTAGAATGTGTTTGGTTGAATCCAGATGTTCTTCTCAGTGGATTCAGATGATGACTGAGTGTTTGGATCCACAGAGGAGAAGACCACGAGGTTCCAGTGTCCTGCCAACTTCGTGTCGTTCTGTCATAAGCCCTGCAGCAGAACTCTGACGGACAGTTTGAAGAAGAACCAGAATGAGTTATGGCTCATTAAAGCTCCCGTCAGCTTCAACCCTGAATGGTGGGTCAGACCTTCAGTCCGTCTCACTGTTTGTCTTTACTGTCCAATGTGTTCAGGTCTGTCTCTGTCTCAAGCTGTGGATACCTTAAATGTCAAACTCATTGTAAATAGATGCAAAAAGCTGTGGAGTTACAGGTTTTCACCATGTGTCCTCAGGGAGCTGTCTCCTGGTTTCTGTCTGACACACATCGATTGTATGGTGCATTCAGGTGCACCTCGTAAATTCAGAAATCTTTTCTCAAAGTACTGCAAAGGTTGTTTAAAGCAGGAAAGGTTTTATTTTGTCTTATTGTAAAGAATAGTTTAGCTCTACATCTGTCAGTCTTTTCTTGTTCTTTCATTACAGCTTTTTAAATAATCAAATGATAAAGACCCTTGATAAGGATAATTTTTTAATCATTTTAAATCATTAAATACTAAAGTCATTCCCAATATGAATATGTTAGCTGGTAAAAAAAAAATACTTGGTTGAACATAGAGCTGAGCGATGTGGCCGAAAAGGTTCACATGATGAACATGTTCATGTCAGTCAATATCAATAATTATCACAATAAATGTCAAATCATTTTTTTTTTTACAGTTTTTACAGTTGATTTTTTGGTCCTGAGTGAAAGTTGAAGAAACCAGATGGTTTTAAATTATTCTTAAAAGATGAAACTAGATGAAAACATACATGTAGTTCCTGATTTTGTGCTTTTGTTCATTTTCATTTATTTTCAAAATAAAAAAATGAACACAATCTAAGTTGAAACTATGTAAAAGATGGTTATTTGTTTGAAACCAGAGGAAGAACATTCAAAACTGATATGATAAAATGTTAAACATCAAACTATACACGAGAGACATTAAGTAAAATAACAAAACCTTGCAACATCTGTAAGTGTTAAACAAAAACCAGCTCATTTTGTGCATGTAAAAGGTAGTCATTGATAACGGATTAGTTGGGTGTAGTCTAGTCCTGGTCCTCACAGTGAGGTCTTCTGGATACATGTAGTTGATGAGTGCTGGTCTAAATGCTGCCTAACACCATCTCTGTCTTCGGTCCAGTTTCAGTGGCCTTCAGGTCCTTCTCTCAGGCCTGCAGACCCTGAGAGTTCCAGCAGCTGAAGGCGGGTCTAGTAGCAGGAGGGACCATCAGATCTTCAGCGTCCTGGCCTCCACGTACGGCACTTCTGACTTGCATCTGCTCACCAGTGACAGGCCCTCGTCACACACCACAGCGCTCGCTCCTGCTTTCTCCGGCCTCTTGAACGTGTGTGAGAGCTATGGAGGGAGTGGCGCCAACCAGACCCCCCAAGTGATCCCTGCCTCCCCCGTGCCCGCCATCCCACCAGGCCTCAAGCAGAGGTTCCACCCCTTCGGCAGCAAGACCCCCACGCTGACCTGCGTGGCGGAGAGCGAGGCGGATGGCGCCACATATGGGCCCTCGTCCACGACGCTACGCCCTCTGGTCATGAAGAGGTTTGTAGAAGAAACACGGCAGGAGGAAGAGGATGAGGAGGAGGGGAAGAAGAAGAAGAAGAAGAAGAAAGAAAAACGAATAAAGACGGAGCTGCCAGAGGAGGTGGACGCGCTGGTCAGAGTCAAAACAGAGCCGGCGGTCGCGCTTCAGGACGAAATGATGATGGAGCTGTTTCCGTTCAATGAGGGCGACACGTCAGAGGAGAAGAGGAAGAAGAAGAAGAAGAAGAAGAAGAAGGACCAGGAGCGAGAGGAAGTGGAGGAGGGAGTGGAGCCCAGTGTGAGAGTCAAACAGGAGGAGGTCGCAGTCAAATGTGAACCAGTAGACACGTCATACAGTGACGTAGTGGAGGCCAAGAAGAAGAAGAAGAAGAAAAACAAAACCCATGACGACTAGACTTTTTGAGTTTTAATGTTGTGTATTCACTGATGGCGAGTTGTTTTAACATGTAATAACCAGACCGGACAGTCACTGCACATACATGTCATTAAAGTCTTCCTGGTTCACATGTTAATAGTGTAATTCCATGTCAGAAAAGTGACAATACTTCTGTCAGTTTCACAACATTTTTGAAAGAGTGAATGTTGTATCTGCAGTAGAATCACAGACCAGGAGAGAGTGCTGCAGGTTGAGGAGATGCATGAGAATAAACATTTAGATATTTCTGTTTTAAACACTTGAAGATTCAGTCATTGACAGCGTATGTTGAAGAGAAGCAGACACATGTTTAAAGTCAGGTGTGAACAGATGCTCTTCATTGTGATCATATGTCTGAGACACATGTCTATATCCATGTGTGGACGAGGTCTGTGTGTTGAGTCAACAGCTCTCTGTTTACCTTCGTGACTTTCATCGTGACTCTTCTGCAGATGTCACTTCAAGGACACATCGTATACGGTTTGTTTTCTTTGACGCCACATGTAAAATAATTGTTCTTCTCATGTTAACGTTGTACAGTTTGAGACATGTAACAGGTGTGTGTTAATGTCCCATCTGTAGATCAGTGTCACTGATGCTTGTGAATTGATGAAAATGTCAAACGTGTTCATGAAAAACCTGGAAAGTCGTCAAAAGTTTAGTAAAAGTCACGGTTTTGAAATGTTAGAGATTTTAACTCCTCACCTGTTTAGATCTAAATATGTCACATTTTTCTTAATCTGATGCAAAAATCAACTGCAAATTCACATTTTAAAGCTGATATTTAAAACTAACCAAAAGCATAATTTTGGAACAATATAACAATCTGTAGAAAATAATTTCAATTCAATTCAATTTTATTTATATAGCCCAATATCACATATCAAGATTTGCCTCAAAGGGCTTTACAGTCTGTACAAGGTACAACACCCTCTGTCCTTAGACCCTCAGTTCGAGTGAGGAA
>JAPQRN010000006.1:24322498-24341829 GCA_037367275.1 Coranthus polyacanthus
CCCTCCTCTGTGGCTCTTCCTGAGGTTTCTACCATTTTTCCCAGATGAGTTTTTTGGGCAGTTTTTCCTCACTCGAATCGAGGGTCTAAGGACAGAGGGTGTTGTACTTTGTATGGACTGTAAAGCAAATCTTGATTTGTGATATTGGGCTATATAAATACAATTTAATTGAAAAATTGAATTGAATTTGGCAAAGTGCCATCTGTGGTTACACATCTCCTTTTACTGTAAAACTACATGAAGACAGAACGTGTAGTCGACAGAGCAGTGCCTTCATTTTACCTGTAATTCTGAAAATGGTTAGGGTTTGAAATAATTTATTAAGCAGCAAAATTCCTGACCCTGTACGGACCTGAACAGAAAATACATTTTGTTGTTTTCTTCCAACATAACCACCAAACCAATCTTATTCTATCTAAACTCCACATTAATATAGACATTCTATAAAACAAACATTCAGTAGAAGCTACTGATTTCTTAAAGGTCAACTGTGTAACATATCTGGCTTGTGTTTGTAAACAGAATGGTTCAAACTCTGCCTAATTATGCTTTTTGTGTTTTTTCGGCCTCGGAGGGGAGGTATTCAGTTGGTTGAAATCTGCAGCTTCACCACTAGATGTCTCTAAATATCACACACTGAACCTTTAACTTAACGTCACTGCACAACTTTCTCATCTTGTTTCTTCTCAGAACACTTGAATTACAATGTCCTGAAACCAAATTATGAAATGTTTGCTCAATGACTCCAAAAATATCATGCACTGAAGTTTTAAATTCTCACAGAAACAACGGTTTGTACTTGTTCTCGTGTGTATGGAGGTATTTTGTAAATTGAAGGTCACGTGGAGTTTTTTTAAATATCTAATATCTGTTTAGAAAAGTATGTGCCTCAGTGTGGACTAGGTCTGAGACTTCAGGTTTGGGACAGATACCAAGGCTTAGATTAACACAGAAAATATGTGCAAAGATGTGATGAAACATAACTCATAATATATTTATTATTTAAATAAAACACAATCTTTTCTCAACCCAAACTAAAGGGTGACTCATGTGATTTGAACTCCAGTCTTTGTTTCACTGAATGAGCCTCCTTCAGACTGTGAAGGATAAAAATGTCAGATTACGTCACTTCACAACTTCATCTGGCACCGATTAAACCACTGAGGAGGAAGTAACTGCAGTCACAATTTAGTTGTATATAATAAACATAATTTCTGGGCCTCCTTCCAATAAGGAGTTATAGACACAACACGTTAACCATTTAACATCCAACACCATGGTCGTCTCCAGCGACAGCGAGGGCAGAGACACATCCAGTATGAATGGTCCCACAACATAAATAATTTGTTTTAATGCTCCTTATGTTCGGCTTGTCCCTTTATACTTGCCTGCTCTGCAGAATCACAATGCATTGGTATTTCTTCCCGCTGTGCAGGAACACTAAGTAATGCACGGTGTGATTTTCACAGGCCCTGGGTTCAGATCCCGCACAAGCCCTCATTTGTTCCAGCTGGAAGCAAGGAGGGAGGTCACACAGGAATATAAGTCAAAAAAGTAATTTATTCGGTGAAATTAATAACTAGAATAAATAGTGTGGTGTGTAAGTAGGAGAGAAATCAGTCATGCTGATTTTTAAACCTGCTTAGAAACTTAAAAACATGGCCAACTTACAAAAGGTGTCACTGTCTGAATTAATCTTTAAAACAAGGCCAGAGCTGGAAAAAAAATGGAAAATGTGGTGCATATGCCCAGAAATATGTAGGTTACGTGTGCTTTGGAAGAACAGTATCCGTGCAAGAAACAAGTCTATCCAATTTATCTTGATTCCTACTTCCGCCTGACTTCACTGGGAATTCCTGTGAACATCTCCTTTGGGGTTCGCTGAGATCTATTCTTAGAGTTCAGATGAACGAGGGAACATGCAAAAAGTGAAAACAACAGATGAGGAGGGAGGGAAATCAATATGCAGCCTCTGAGCAGAGAGGTGTGCTATTGGCAGCAGCAGGTGCTTTGTTAGTGCTCACAAAGACAAATCGCTGCCGAGTTGTGCATGAACTTAAGAATGAAGCAAAATGTTTAAATTAGTGATTAAATAAATGACTTCAACTGGCAGCAGGTTTAAGATTCAGCTGCAGTAAAGGTGTGACTGACACCTGGGTGCAGAGAGAGGCCTATGATCTATATGTAGGATCAGATCTGCAGCAGAAGGTAGTTCATCATAGTGGCTGCGACAGAGGCTCCTCGGTGGCTCAGGATCTGCACTAGTCATCTGCATTGAAGTAGGGCATCTGCAAATGAAATGACAATACAGCTCCAGGGATTATTGTATAGCACTGATTCGCTCACGATATTACAGTTAATCTGAAAAAAGGAAACATACTTAACAGATCCCCTCATTCATATTTAGATGCAGCTCAGTATTTCATCTTCATGTTAGAATTAAAATACTTAGAGCTGCTTTTCCCAAACCGACAGACGGGTCCCACATTTTTAAAAAATGTGGATCCCGTCTGCTGATTTGTAAAATGCATAAAAAAATCCTAATTCCAGAGGTGGAATATAGTTTTGTCATCATTCCTTCATTCATTCATTTTGTGTAACTGCTTAATCCTCTGGAGGGTCGCGGGGGGGATGGAGCCTATCCCAGCTGACATTGGACATGTTGCTTTTAATTTTTTTTTAATTAACGTGTCTGAGAAGAAACTAGACTTCTACCTCCTTCCCTGGACTCTGTTTTCAGGCTGTAGAAAATCTACATGTGACGCAGACTTTGTGTTTTGTGTTAAATATGTGATTGACACCAATCGCTGATCAGATTCAGTCAAACATGGCTCCACACAGACGACTGGAAAAGGTTCATCTGTCTTTATATTTAGTCATAGATTTGGACTGAGAGGAGAAGCTGCAGAAGGGCAGAAGAAGTGTATTTTTTTCTGCAGATTTCAACTTTACTAAAGTGTTTCCATTTTTCAAGCTCAGCTCATACTCTTCTATGTAGGTATCTTGGTGTCTGTTTAAATCGAGTGTCAGTTTTCATGGCACAGATAGAAGTCAATGTAAGTCCTGAGATGTTGGAAAGTGACATCGTCAAGTAACATAAACCTCAGTAGAAAGTGGTTGTGGTGGTTATAGAGGAATGTTTGTGGACTTTCACTCAGGAGACCAGGGTTCAGTGTGTTTATTTTTCATTTTCTCTCTTTGTCTTTTTTATTTCAGCCCTTCCTCGGACACTTTTCCTAACCCTCACCAAGTTGTTTTTATGAGTAAACTAGAGCTGCACAATTAATCACAATCACAGTATCAGCCTGTGCAGTTACAGAACTGCAAAAGGCTGCAGTTTACAGGTCCAGGTTTAGACTTGGTCTAGACACCTCCAGGAGTTTTTCCTCAGGATGGGGTGTTGTATTTTGTACAGAGTGTAAAGCCTTTTAAGGTGAATCTCTGATTTGTGATATTGTGCTATATTAAAACAAATGAAACTGAATTGAAAATATCCCAATCTTAGTATCAACCTGTGAAATTATATCTCAAGCGGCTGCAGTTTAAAAGTGCAGATTTAAGAGGTTTGAGATTTGGATCTAACTGCAGAAATGGAAAAAATAAAATATTCTTTTTACTAGTTCAAGTTTGTATGTTTGAGTTGTGAAAAAATACACATTTAAAAATGAGTAATCTGTGCATTTTCATTGATAACTAAGCAAGTCGACTCAAATCCCAACATTGGCCACAGTAACAGTCTTAGACTAAACCAAGCTGTAACCATGGCATTGTGTAGATGTCTATTGAACCACCCTGTGCATCGAGAAGTGACTGCCCTATGAGTTGAAATGTCCACCTTGACCAGAATCAGTGTGGACTGAGCTGGGACTGAGAACATGGAGTTAAATCAGTCACTTGTTTAGGAGATGAGTGTTATTAAATCTGAATGTGTTTTTCAACGTACAGCACCACAGTATTTAAAGCAGCGACAGGACATAAGACACAGTGGAGATATTATATCCTCCTCATAAACAATGAATGTCATTTGTTTTCTGTGGATCTAGACGATGACAGGGTTCATTATGATGATGATGTGACCCTGTTTCCTGTAAATGTAAGATAGATCAAACAGGTTATCTGTATAAAAACACCAAAGAATATTAGAAATTATTCATTTGATGAAATAGTTTTTAATAGTTTGTTCCAGAAACACAGCAGAAAAACATGTCAGAGTTAGTTAGTTTTGAAGAGGGTAAATATGGCACCATGTTGAACCGTGTCACAGACGTCGTCCTGAATCGGTTTAGTCAGTTTCCTGTTCGTACAGATCACAGGACACAACAACATGTAACTGCTCTTAAAGACACAACTTACCTCCTGATCCTCAGAGGCCTCTGTGGGTCTGACAAAACCTAGTGTGGGATCTGATCTAAGGCACATTCATGTTCATCACAACACTAGTCTCAGGACAGGTTACGACTCGACATTGACGGAATGGAGAGGTGAAAAAGAGGAAATTGAATGTCAGAAAGATGTGTTTACTGCAGAGAAAAGTGATATTTAATAGTTTATTAAAGCTAAAGTGGCTTAAAATATAACATAGAACTCAAGTGTATTCATGTTCATAACATTGTTATTTTGTTAGATTATTGAACAAATGTTGACGTCCTTCTTTTGCTCAAAACTGTAGCACATTATACATGTTATTCCTGCTGATGATGAATTTATGTTTGTGTAAAATGTTTTTAATATGAAGTAAAGGGTTTGTCCATTTACCAGTAAATGCACGTTTTTAAATCAATACTTTTCTTTCTCACTATTGTTGTAACATAAAGTTAGACTTGACATAGTCTGACCAGGTTGGACTTCATCAGATTAAAGTCAGGTTTACATCCACATGCCAGAAAATTGAACTGAATAAATAGAAAATCTGCAAAAAAAGGGAACTGCTGCTTATTATTTCAGAGTGAAACTAATATTTTGTTGCTTATTGCTTATTATTTTTTGTTTATTATTTTGTTCATTTTAGTTTATTTTGTTGCAATTTTTATTATTTTTAACCAAACAGGGAACATGTTGCTGTAACGTTACTGATGCTTTTTTTATCAGTAAAGTGTGAAAATCCAACCAGACAAAGAGACAAAGACGTTTGTTTCTTAAACAAAACAGAAACGTTCATCCTTTTTTGACATAATCAACAAGTGCAGCTGATTGTCTTTTAATGTGAATGAAACATTTTATTCATTTGTTAAGTGCAATCGAGACAGTGCAGTTTATACAAAATGTTGTTTGTGGACAGAATTCTTCCATCCTCCTGTTTCAGAGAAGACTTTTCATATTAATGATTGTTATGTTTTTAATGCATTATATACTTTATACGTATTATAAATGTACAATATACGATACACTGTAAAAACTCAGAATACGGTGAATTAATCAATAAATAAAAGCAACATTTATGTAATAAAATAGGCTAAAAGATGTTTTAATAAATACTAATGTGAATTAAACATATTTAAATAATTTATTGATCACATTTTAACCATTTAAGTAGAAAAAATCTAATGATATGAAGATATGTAGAATTTAATCACGAAAGACTTAGAAAATTTATTAATTTTACTTATTTTAAAGGCAAAGTACATAACATTTTCCTTAAAAAACTTTCCTTAAAAAACATATAGATTCTTACAATAATAATCATGTCTTGTGATTTTCTGTCAGTGTGTTTCATTTTCCTCTGGTTTTGTTGTTTTGTGGGCATCAACCTTGGAGCAACAGAAACAGAAAGAAAGAGAAGATGTTTTTCATGTCTGTAACACATTCAGATGTCATCTAGACTTTGAAACTAAAAGGTGTCAGTTACGTCAATAGGGCTTTTCTCTGTCTATTTTTGTTGCTTACCTCATGTGTGAAAAACACCCATCTGTTGTATTTTATAAATGTTGCTGCTTCGGGATGCTCTGATCTGTTAACATGGATGCTGAAATGAAAACCAACAGGTAACATGACTGCCACACACATGAGAGGAAACCAACGTGGTCCAGGTCTCAAAGAGACTGCAGTTCTTTCTGAGAGACAAAACTCTGGGCAAACCAACACACACACTGCCTGTTGTAGACACACAGAGCAGGAAGGAGGACACAGAGACAGGAGGAAGTGTGTCAAAGGTATTCTGACTAAAAACGTGTCTTCAAAGGGAGACAGGAGTCTGTTCTGTTTGAATGGATTCTATGGAAGGAGATCTTAAATCAAATTATGACCACCTGATAAGATCTAACATTAACTAAATGATGGTTTTGTGAGACATGTGACAGTTTGAAGTGTTGTGACAGATGAGGTCCATTTACAGCAGCTCTACAGTCTGTCATGAACACGAACCATGGACCAAACACATGCATTTTTATGTTTCTTTTCTTCTTTTTATCATCAAAACCAAAATCAACATGTCACTAATCTCACCCATCACAGCTAAGAAATCCATTCTGAACCACAAGACGAACTGGTTCGGTGACGTACAGACCTGATACCATTGGTTCACAGAAATAACTGCAGGTTAACCGTTACATTTTCATCAATGGTGAAACATCCGACATTACAGTCTTTCATCTTCAGTCAGAATATTTGTATATTTATATATATATTTCCCTCTAGAACATTCCCAGAGTTTTGCGATGGTGTGGGTGAGTTTATTTGTGCTTTAGAACAAAACCACTGTGAAAACAATCCGAAAATAATGTTTTGTATATTTTTTCTTGCTGTCCTCATTGAGGCTATTGCTCACTCGACCACCGCTGGAGAGAAGGCGTAGTCTTAGCGGCTCTGTTTACAAACACAAGCGAGAAACATTACATACTTTGCCTTAAAAGTCACTGATTTCAAGTTTTTCTGATTTTGTTGCTTTTTAAAAAATAACATTTGAGAAGAAAACACAGTTTAGTGATTCTTTGTTGATTAAAAAGTTCTCTACCGCATGGCTTCACATATTGAGTTATTTATACAATTTATGTAAATCTTGCCGAAGATGAGAGATTACTGAGTGCAATGACATACATTCTATCTAAATCTACATCTACGTTACACATTGTCCCACATCCACATCCTTTTTGTCGCGACCTGGTCAACCTATGTTAGTCCTGTATGAACATGTGTGAGTGTGACCCATTTAGAGATCATATTTTCCCATTCCTGCATTGGTTTCAGTAGCTGCCTGGAAGACCCATATGTTTGTCATGTGACATGTAAACTCTGTCAAACTCACTAAGGAAACACCACAAAAACAGTGTGATGCTCTCGCTGGAAGCCGGAGGAACTTCTTTAAGTGGCGTATGGAGAAAGGTGTGTGGGAGGAGAGTGACAGGAGGTTGGTCGGACCATGCTGTGGACTCATGTGGACTCATGTGAACTCTGTTTCCCTGGGAAGGAGCTCAAAAAAAGCCATTAGCCGCTTATAGCCAATGGCATGGAGACGGAGACGTGTTTTGGTCAGAGGTCACAGGTGCTGGTTGACTGGCTGGTTTTGTGGAATCATGGTGGATGCAGGGGTGCAGGTGTTTGTTGATCAGATGACTCTGGTGCACAGGAGGATTGTGGGTAGATGGATATGTCATTGAATTGGACCCCAACCCTTCTTGATTGTGATGCCTGTCTTTGAAGGTGCGTCAAACCCTGATTGGTTTTCATTCTTGAGCTTCTCTAAGCAGGTTGAAGCAACTAAAACAAGCCCTCCTATGAAGCTTTAAAAGAAGCTGAACAGAAGCACATTACCAGGTGCTTTTATGCTTCGAACTTACCTCATAACCGTGCATCTACTGTTACACCCAAAGTGCCTCCTCTCGGCACTGACTTTCCAAACAAATGTACGAGGGCTTACTCCTTAAGACTAAAGATGTTACTTTGCTTCAATGGTTTATTTTACCCATAACCATGTACAAATAAACAAAACCTTTACAGCTTTGTATGGTCACACATTGAGCATTCATTGGTCCATAAGCACTCCTCACGGCGACATTGAAACACTGTTCTAAGACACCGACATTGATTTCTAGCATCGGCGTCTCAACGTTGCACTGACGTCACAAATGTACCATCCATTCTAACAGATTCATTGCAAATCAAAATAGTCACATGCAATGATTGAAAAAAATTACATTACCTCATGTCACATAGAAAGTAAGCGAAAAGTTCCATCATTTAGAAATAGTACTCTTCAGAGATTTGTCTTTTTTTTTAAGTCCTAGACATTCTTTCAACAGCGTTGTTGGTCTCATTTGGGTTGTAAACATTAGTTACAGTGCCTAGCTTCATTCACCTGGCTGGCTTTGTGTAGCATCTCTCAAGAGAATTGGTCAATCAATACTATCAATCAGCTGATCGAGAGGAATTGGTCAGTAGTCAATCAATCATACAAGGAATTTATCATGGAAGGACATGATCGTCTTTGGGCTCAGTTAGGGGCAACAGGACACCAGTGAGAGACTGGAGAACAGACTGAACAATAGATTTATAGAAGACACCCTGAGAATCACAACTACATCTCTTTCATCTGTCATCACGTCTTCCTAACCTCTCTCTTCCTCTATCTCTTCTCCTATGGAACGATCATAGTCAGGTGGGCGTGGTCTCGGCAGCTGAGGAAGATGGTTGGTTGGTTGGTTGGTTGGTTGGTAGGTTGGTTTTTTTGTTGTGGCAGAAGCCGGTTGCCGTGCAACTGGCTCCTCTGTGGTTGGCATGGAGACAGGTTAAGGTGGATTCTGACCTTGTAAGATAGTATGCAGCACATACAGTAGTATGAACAGTAGAATGTAATATGCAGGTCTGGGGAAAAATACCTGAATTTCAAATGGTTTCAATGTTTTTTTTAAAGATAAACAGAACAAGTGCACCTTGTGCTTTGTAAGGGTCAGTTCATCCAAAACCATATTTTCTCATTTACCTTTAGTGGCATTCAGACAAACACATGGGTCTAGTTCTATCTGCTGAGGTCTGTCAATTTCCCAGTCACAAAGTATGAATCTCTGAACATCCACCAGATCATCACCAGGGTCACCAGGACCTATTTAAGGATTAGGGCCATGTTGAGCCATTTTTGAACTAATGTAGTTTAGGTTCATTTTAGCCTTGTGTTAAACATAGAAACAAGAAGATGTTCTCTTTCAAATGGAGTCAAATACATGCATCTTGGCTTTAATTTCTTTCACAATCCTAATCCTAAAAAAAGTTTCAATTTAGGGTTAGAGTTAGATTTGAGCCCTGTTTGTAAAGATGTTAACGCTTAAACATCAAACTCTGGTAACCTATGTAACAGTTAGGGTTAGTGTTACATTAGATCCATGTTTGAACTGATGTAGTTTAGGTTGTTTTAGCCACTTGTTAAAGATGGATAAAAGATGATGGCACCTTTTAAATAAACTTACCTTACATTAATTCTGCTACAACCCTATATCTAAGCAAAAGTTCAAAATTACAGTTAGGGCTAGAGTGAGATTTGAGCCATGTTTAAACTTGTGTATATAAGTTGTTTTAGCCTCATGCTAAACTTTCAAATAATGTCTAATCCATGCATTTTGGCCTCACACGTCTTTTATAAACCTAAAGCTAAGCGAAGGTTACTTTCGTTTAGGGTTCCATGAAAAGGGTGTATGTTAAAAGGTTAAATAGTTTTCATTGGAGCTACAGGCAAAATATATAAAAAGATGTTGCTATTCTGTATCAGCACAAACCAAATCCCGTTCACTTACATTACAGTGAAACATTAGAGACAGATGTCTCCAACCGAGATGCATTCATTTTGAGTGACTGACCCTTTACAAATGGAACAACTTGGGTTGTACTTGTTCTTCTTATGGAGTGACTTTAGGAGTTCTTGGTTCCATTTCCAAACATTTCATGTCCTCAAAGGTGGAAAAAACGAAACCAAGTGCACCTCGTGTTTCTTGTCAGCTGAGTAGTTAACCCCAGATCTGTCAGCATGTAACAATAGATCGTGACAGTAGTATGTTATCGATGGAGAACATCACATGGGGCTGACGTGGTGTGCAGCAAAAGGATGGCGCAGGGGGGAAGGCGGTAGTGGTGGACAGTGATTGGTTGATTTGGTTTGGTCAAGTGACTGAAGGGGGTTATGGACAGTCAAGTTGAGTCAGATCACATGATGAGGGTTTGCAGCTATAACGTCAGGAGGTTCCATTGGGAGGTATGGAAGCCTGACAGGTTTTAGCTTTTGGTGGACACTGGACAGAACAACCACCCGACCCACTCCCCTCCCACTCACGCAAACACAGACACACACACAAGCTCTCACTCATGGACAACTGAGCGGACAGACTAAACAACACAGAGTTAAATATATTTTGCATAGACATGCACAAGTTGTTAACTCACACGCATGCATACCGTACGTTCATGAAAACATACGCACCCATTCGGACTCGTGTACGCACATACACACACACACACACACATTCGTGCCCACCCCCAGACTTGCGATGTGTTACTGTGATGATGCAGAGTGTGGTGGAAGGTGAAGAATAAGACAACAGAAGACAGGTGATGCTAAAATGAACATTTATAATGACTGCTGTTGCTGTTGCAAAATAAGAATCCTTAAAAAAAGACCTCATATATATTAGCACTAGATTGCCCACTTCACTGGTAATCCACAAGTCAAGAAACACAACTCACTAGGTTTTTTTCTCTTTACAAACACAATGCTACAATTACATTAAATATTCAATACTCTTTAAGTCAGTTAATGAATGTTGTTAAAAGCAACCACTAAAATACTAAAAAATAAAAACAAAACAATAATAATATTAATCCACCTTTTTCCAGTCGTTCCCTTTTTCTTGTTGCGTTGTTATTTATTAATAGTATAATAATAATAGTCTGAGAAATAAATAGCTCATGTGGTGTTCTCAGGGCGATGGGGCAGGCAGCATAAATCAAGAGTGGCGCTCAGAGCAATGCGATGAAATGGTGGAGGCTAATCTCACGCTTTAATACTTTCAAAATGTCTCGGATGTAGAGGTGGAGATATGCGGGTTTTGTTCTGCAGCCACGGGGATGGTTTCACCTGCAGAGCATCTCTAAACTATCCTTCTATGTCATGTAAACTAGGACTGTATTGCACAAAAGTTAGCAGCTCAGCTTCCTCGTCCGGTCGCCTGGGAGGAAGGGGTTTAGTGTCTTTACTTCTTTTTTTCTTCTTTTCTTAAATCCACCTCCCGGGTTTTTTTTCTTTTTTCCCAACCTGGAGGAGCTGAGTTGTTTTCCACGATGATATGTCTAACACGATCAAGCAATTTTTTAATAACTATGGCTCGATGATAAAAGATACTACAAGCTCCACTACAACTCACTGTTAGGAAAACATCAACAAATGTACAAAAACAAGCCTATACGTTGAGAATGGCTCGCACTACTTCTCAAGGTTAGTATTATTACTCAATGAGCACAGATATCTAAAGAGTTCGCTAGCCAACATGGAAGCTAAACAGCGAATACAGTAGGTAAATCAACACTAATAACAACAGCACAGGTTAACACAGTAGAACTAGCATTGCCGATTATACAGGCAGACCTAACTATCAGATACAGAGAATGAAAATGATCGTCTAATGTGTCCACTACTTCCTCTTTATGCTGCCGGCCCCTTTCTGCTCAACACTTCTCTCTTTACAGCTCGGCAAAAATCTGACAAAATATTTACAATGAGAGAGAAAAAAATGAAATCGTGGAGAAACAGTTTAGTGTTTTTTCTCTTTTTTTGTTTGTCTGCATTTCTTTTTTTTTAGACTTTTTTTTTTCTTCCCTTCGCATGTTTTTTTTTTTTTGTTCTTTTTATATATCAGAGAATTGTCCCCAATAATAAGCAACAAACAAACAAACAAAAAAAATCCAATCATATCAGCTAGCATTGCACAGTCTCAGAGAGGTTTTGGGGATGGAATGGAGAGTTATTGTCCAAAAAACAGTTGGATGAACACAGAAGGGGGTATAGGAGGAGGAGGAAGAAGGTCAATAAAGTTCATGAGGGGGTGAAAGTTCAAAAAGTTCGAGAAGACAGATGGCTGCGCAGCTGACGGTGCGTAAACACTCCCCACACCACCGCACGGTGGCGGTGCATGTGTCGGCGTGCGTGGGTTTGGATGTTAAACGACAACAAAAAAAATCATCATTAGAAAATGGAGTTTTTGAATCTTTCCCATCGAGAAAAATCAAATGGAGCGAGAGCAAGAGAAAGGAGGAGGAGGAAGGGGGCGGGGATAGAGAGAGAGGAAAAGGTGAGGGGTTGGAGAAAGAAGGGGGAAGGTGAGGAGAGTGAAAGGTGCCCCCAACACTATGGCACACAATCAATGAAGTCCCACAGGCTGAAGAGATGACAGAATTAGGAAAGCAGCTGGTATGAGCGGTAGGGCTTTTTAGGTAGGTTGAGAGGCAGGACAGTAGGTAGGTAGCCAACCTGCAGAGGGGTTAATCCTTGTCGGGTTTAGCTCTGTGGGGGGTGGTGAGGAGGAGGAGGAGGAGGAGGAGGTGGTGGTGGTGGGGGGCAAAAGGTGCTGTTCAGTTGAGGCGTCATGAGCGACATCATGTTATGAGGGCGGAGCATGCTGGCTTCATGGGTGCTTCCAGGATGGATGTCCGACACACAAGAACAACTCAAAGAAACGCTTGGAATGGTAGTTGTTGTTGTTGTTGTTGTCTTTTTTTTTTCTTTTTTTTCCTCTCTGTTCTATTTTGGCACTCAAGAGAAGAGACTCGTGGGAGGTGGAGGAGGAAAGAGTGTGTGTATGTTTGGGCGAGGAGGAGGAGTGGGCAGTGAAAGTGCAAAAAAGAGGGCATGGAAGAGTGTTTTTATGTGTGTGTGTGTGTGTGTGTGCGTGTGTGTGTGTGTGTAGAGAGAGAAGGGAGGGAGGGGTAAACAGGCTACACACAGAAATGGCATTTTCGTTATAACTGGTCTAGGTTAGACAAAGCATACAATACAAATCAAAAACCAGGAAAAAAAATCCACAGAGAACAAGAAGAAGGAACAGAGAAAACAGTGATATGACAAATGCAGTCTACAGTTGCTGGTGCTTCAATGGGGCCCGAGTCGGGGCAGGAAGGGGTGGGTTGTGATTCGGTGGTGGGGGGGAAACGGGGAACAGAGGGGTCCTGTAATATCTCTTGAGGGTCAATGGTGGGTGTGGGTGGCTGTGGGTGAGGTGGCAGTGTGTGGTGGATGGGGGCGGTCGGGCAGAAAAGCAAAGATCTGAGGACTAAGAAGAGCCACACACCCACTGAGAAGAAATGAGGTCACCTGATGGGCAGGTGATGGGTAAGTTTGCATTCCTCTACACATCACAGAAAAATAAAAAATAAATAGAAAAATCATAAACACATGGCTTAGCCGGCTACGTCGCAACACAGACACCAACAGCTGGCCTAGAAAGCAGACAGAGAAAGAGGGAGGAGAGAGAGAGGAGCATGCACGTCTAAATACACACCTACAGTACAGTAAGGCTACACATCTACAGTAGTCCTGCACACGGACCCCCACCTCAGCTCGCCTGCTGCGCACGGGTACAGCAGAGGATTTAGTGCAAACGTGTCGCTATAGGAGCAGTCGATGATGAAATTGAGGGGTCGCTTTGGAGGAAGCGGGTCATTTGTTTAAAGTCGACAACAGTATCAGGATGCAAAACGCGACCAATGGCGGCTGCGTAAAAACCCAAATGAGAGAGGAGAGCGAGAGAGGCGGAAATGAGACGGACCGCTTTAGAATTAGGTTTGATTGTAAACACTTTAGAAGTCATTTCAGTCCATAGAATGTCAGGGGAATTTGAAGAAAAAAGTTGCAAAAACATCCATGAACTAGGCTGTGTAAGTAGAGGAACCAGAGTTGTGGTTCTGTTGTGGTTTTACATCTAAAATGGCAACAATAAAATAAATTAGTGAAAAGATGTAGTCTCCTCATCTGCTGTACCAGCCATAATATGTCATCTCTCCACAGTGTTTTCAGTTTGTTATGGGACTGTGGGAAACACTGAGTTACTATCATTTATAACAGGCAAGATGGAGCCTTATTGTAAATTCTAAAAACATTAACTTATTGCCAAAGCGTTAATCTGTTAATTTGATATTAAATAATTTGACGCTGATGGTTAAATTCTCATTTATACCACATGAAGCTGACACGTAACATGAGCAGGATGAGTTCTATGAGTCACAACAGCTAAATAATGGTTTAGAAAGTGTCTACAACCTAATCGGGACATCTTATTGTAAAATGGTACTGGATTTTGTTCAAACCCCTGAAGGATCTAAGTGAAGTGAAAGCGAGAGGGAGGGGAGGGGGATCAGGATTCACACCATGACCACTTTGAAAACACTGGCACTGCTCAATGTTGTTTCTCTCCCTGAGATCAGAGCCTTGGACTGTAAAGGGAGCGAAAACACAATCTGTCCCAAATTCTGCAGAGAGGCCCCCGACGGCGAGGCAGAGCCCTGCACACACATAGACCCACACACAGATCCATGTGTGGGTTGGTTTTATTGGGTTTTTTTTGGGTGGGTTTAAGGCCGTGATTTTGCGGTCACCTCTGAATCTCCTCTCTCCTCTTGAAACACAGTGGGCAGGGCCACAGATGCTCCTTCACATGTCAGATCTGAGGTCAGTTAAGGTGCATATCAACGACAAGACAAGTCAGAGCTCAGAGCGTGGGGTAGGGGTTCGGAGAGGGGGGTGGTGGTGGTGGTGGTGGTGGGGGGGGTAAGAGGACAAACAACTACTGAGAGCTCGACACAGCATGTCGAGGGTTAGTAATGTTAGAAAACACAGCAAAAAACACACGGAAGCCTCTACTGCATGTCAATGGCTTAGAGGAGTGATATGCAAACTTATGCAGAGGTGAGTACATTCATGGACAATCTCAGTCTGTAATGGAAACTCAACTACACTTTATTTTATTGTTTGAAAGTTAAACAGCAACTCAGACGTTTTAGTACAAGCTCGCTTAGCAAGTAGCAAAATAGTTTTAGGTTTGTTCAGAGGTTTTGTTCGATGGTCAGACAACTTAACAACGAACGTCTGAACGCGTGTGAAACAATATCAAAATGCTCTACCCTTATCGGCATGCAAAGAGTTGAAAATGAACGACACACTGCCTAATGTTTTTTTTTCGTTTTTTTGTCACTTCTTTTTTGTTTCTTTTTGTTTTTTTTGTCCACGCTTCACTTGGATATCATGCAATATAGACGTGCAAAAAAGATAACATCTATTTCCACAAAATACATTTTCATTATAACTATAAAAGGCTGTATTTAAGAATGCTATCTAGTCACATTGTTTTTAGCATCATTATGCTAACCTATCGCTATATTGATTCCTCTAGCCCCAGAGTGGTAGTGCTGTTGCATTCTGGGAAGTGCGGTTTCCCCAGAGGACTGTCTAACACAAGGCTAACATGGCGGTTCCCTCCTCTTGTGGCAGGAACAAAGAGGGCTTAAACAAACTGCTATACTGAGGCTCTTTGTCCGGTATGCTAACAGGTTCTTAAAAATGGTCACGGGGAATATTCCCTTCCTATGCGAGTTATAAATATGGTTCATTTGGCACTTTTCACATTTTCTTAATATAAAAGTATGTCTTCTCTTATCTAATGTGATTTAAATCAACACATTTACAGCTTCACTCTGTAAAGACCTAGTTTGGCACAAGTTTAAATTGTTCAGGTTAGAATTAAACTATTATTATCTTATCGTCAGCTTATAACAGAGCATGTATTACACTGCCACTCGACACTAGCCTCCGCAGCTAAAGGACAGATTCGATATGTTTTATTTAACCTTGTATTTTTAGTACATCAGTTATTATTAAATAGCAGCATTTTCCACAAATTAAAAAAAATGTCTTGTGTAAACCTATTCAACATCTACAGGTAAATTCAAAAGCTCCTACGGCGGACAGAAGAGAAGGGACAGGACACGACAACATGCCACTACGTGTATTGCTTCCAGTACTCATCACATTTTATCTCGATCCCCAAACAGTAACAGATTGGCTGCTGCGTAAAGGACGAAGAAACAGAGTCTTCTGTTGTTTAACTGATGAGATGAAGCAGAAATGTGTCCAGTTTTAATCAACTTTTACCTGTTGATGTGCTTTTTCCACTGTGAACACACTGTGCTGCAGATGGAGGTAAACCCCGAATCAGATAAAAATCAAATCAAATCTCTCAGTTAGGGCTGGGTGAGACAACACCAGCAGTAATTATCGCAATATAAAAATATGACGTCTTTTGTGTTTATTTTGTTTACATTCTCAGCTCAAACAGTTTAAAATGTTGTATGTTTGTTGAATATTTTTGTGTTAAAACTGCGCCACTGTTTGACATTTTCTGACCATAAAGAAGAGTTTAAAACCACAAACAACCGCCTGGTTTCTTCGACTTCCACTCAGGACGAAAGACCTTTCCAGTCTTTAAATTTGAAAGAAATAATGATTTGACGTGTATAATATGATCATGATGACAGCCCTACTTTCCTGCAAAACTTAATTTTTATTAATTAAATAATACTTTAGTTTATAAAATGTCCAGAATTCACTTGAGTTGCTTGGCCGACAACCCAAAAAACACAGAGAAAAGCAACATAGTCTCACATGTACGTAGCTTCCAAATGACTCCGGCCACTAAAGGAAAATGTTATCACTTCATTCTCTTGGTTTTAACATTTGAGCATGAGCCTAACGCAGGATGCACTCAATAACATATGGAGTCGGCTGCTAAAATAACACAGCACAGTAGAGTTGAGCAGTGGAACCGAAGCACATCACCTTCAAACCATCTACATGAACACAAACAGGCAAAATCCAGTCAAACCCCATCAAAAGACTCCCTCATGATATGTGTATATTTTATGTTTGTGCGGCGATACAATCCAAATGAAGATGTTCCTCCTTGTATTGTGAACTGAAAACACACTGATCAAAACAACAGGTATTAGTACACTGTGTCCTGCCCATCTCAGCTATGACCGACTTCCTCTGCAGGTGTGGTCATCTCTACAGGTTCCACACAAACCAGGATCAGGGTATCCCTGCCCCAACGAGGCCTCAGTCATCATCATCATCATCATCATCATCATCATCATCATCATCAACATCATCATAATCTGTGGTGTTTGTCAGGGCAAGCAGCAGACATGCATTGATCGTAAAAAACACCAGACATAGTCACCCATGGAGCGATGTGGTAGGAGGAGAGGGGGGTGTTAGGAATGGGAGTGCAACTGGAGGACTGAGGACGGGTGGGAGGAAGGGTGAGGAGAGTGTGGATGGTGTTAGATGGGAGTAAAGAAGCCTCCTTACCAAGCTGTGGAGATAAACCCTCACTGGCGCTCCAACAGAGAGTGACACATTCCTAGAGGATTTTGGGTCAGATTTGTCTGTTTTTTTGTTTTTGTCCTCATTAGGCTAGTATCAACTCATATATAGATCATATCAAATGCACCCTCTCCTCATTTTTTGGACATAATTATTATATTTTGTAGCACTTCAACTCCTGTCCAATCCAGGGATTTGCCCTTTGGATATACAGTACATCTTTACGTCAATTTGTTTATGAAAAAGACACAGCTGCGATAGGAAATTTGGAATTTGTTCCAGTCTCTTAAATCTGCTACTGGACACCTAACACTCACCCAACATCCTGCCCTCGATTCGAAATTTTTCTTCCAAAACAACAGGTATAAGTAGATTGATCTCAACTCAAGTGATTGATCCTCTTCATCGACCTAGTCTCTTACTCCTCCTGTTTGTACGTCAGATATAACAATTTCTGGTGAAGTTCTTCATATGCATTCTACATATATTTCATATATGTGTTTATTTTCCCTGCCATACAAAAACCATCCGGTCACAATGCCGTCTACAGCACACATCCCTGACCTCAGAGGCCAAGAGAACCGCTCCCTTGCTTCACAGTGCATTAAGACAAAAAATTTCAGTGTACTCCGATTGTAAAACAAACAAACAAACAAACAAAAAAAACACGACACAAACAAAAATAATTAATAACAACAAAAGAAACAACAGCATCTTCAGCAGCCTCCTTGGGTCTACAGTGGGCAGAAAACCTGTTGCCATGGGAGACCTGCAGTTTGCCAGAGGCAGAAACCAGCTTAAGTCTCTGGACGTATGCCGGAAATCTCTTGTGTCTGCCCTTTTACCTTATCAGTAGGCAGTCGGACGGTTGCTTGATAAGGGCAAAGATCAGTGAGGCTATTTATCTCCTTTATCGATATGCACGCTGCCTTAAAATAGCAAATCTCGCGTCCTCCCCTCCTGCGTGCCTCTAGATTCAGAGAAGAATCTAGAGGCACACAGATTGAGCAGTGGACCCTGGACAAAATAACGTTCCCTCGCCACGTTTCAGTGTTTCCTCTCGCTCATTGTTTGCATTTCTCAGTAGTACGTTGTGTTACTTAAGTGCTTTTGCTTGATCTAGTCTGTGGCTCGGGTTCATCCAAAGGGTTTTTTTTTTCTCTTTCTTTTTTTGGAGAAAACCACAGGCTGAGCAGCAGCAGTTCATCAGTCTCAGTTTGACTCAATTATTAATTTCCGTTACAGTTTGACTTCAAACTATCGCTGGGTGTGTTTATTACAGAGCAGTGACATTTCGGAGCATGAGGAAAGCATGAGAACCAGGTTCAATCTAGCTGCTAAAACCAGCCTGTGGTCAGACCGGTTGACACAGATTTTCCTGCTAATCTAGAGGTCTCACTGCAGTCTGCATCATACAGAGATATGGTGAATTCCCTTTTCTAGCACCAAATATGGAATCATAGTGTTTTACTTCAGTGTGTTTGTGTGTGTGTGTGTGTGTGTTCCCTGTTCTGCTCTTTAACTGGATATATTAGGTGATCCTTCACTGTAATTATCTTAATGCCTGGGGCGGCTTTTTCTTACTGGACTTAAATAAGACATATATTACACTATGTGACATTACTATTCATCTTCAATCCACTTAAATAAAAAAAAAACTAAAGATTCAAATCAAGAAATAGTCTCATTTACATTCATGTCAACCTGAATTCACAGATTACAAATAAAAGGACAACTGAGCTTGTATGGGTGAATTCATTAATAAATAACGACGATGGTGATGATTTCTATTGTAGTAATAATGACATTAGAATTAATAGAATTATCATACCAGACTGCAAAGATCCTGTGTGTTTGCCGCAGCTTGCACAGTATCACTCTTGTCTTTTCTTGTTCAACACTACATGAGGTCATCAGCGTGCGCCTCGGCATCCTATCTCAAAAACTACAGCCGTGTACGGGGTGGGGGTCGGCGGCGGGGGGT
>JAPQRN010000006.1:24342258-24377211 GCA_037367275.1 Coranthus polyacanthus
ACCGTGGGTTCATGCTGGGGAGTTAATGTTGCAGGGCCTGTTGCAGTACTCTGACCAGGAAATACTCCCAAACCCCATCCATCCCCTTCCCTCCCTCCCCTCTCCCCACTTCCTGTAGCCTCTCAGGCAGTCACAGCCTGTCTACATGGCATTCACCTTTGTCCACACATTACACAAAACAACAGACAGCTTAATTTACTAAACCAAACAAAACAAAAAAAACAAACAAAACAATAAAAAATCCCGAAAGGTCAAGACGTTAAGTAATAAAACCTTATTTACATTTTACACATTTTTTTTCTTGGTTTTTCAGCGTGATATCTCACTCCTCTCCCTCCTCGTCTTCTCAGCAATTTTTTGCTTCGCGTCAAATTTTTTTTTTTAATAGAGAATACTGAAAACACGCAGAAGAAAACGGCACAGACGATTCCTTCTGACATTCTTGCTCTTCTCTCCTTTTTCCATTCGCACTCTTACTATTTTTTATACTCCTCCCCCAAGCCCCCACTTCTTTTTCCTCTTTTCCTCCTTGTTTCTCATTGGCTGTCAGATTTAGCCCACCTTCTGTGGGTTGGTGGCACGTACCCCCTGCTCGTAGGTGATTCGCTGGCTGATCAGGTACTGTGCGGCCTGCGTGGCGGCCTGGGAACCCGTGATGGTCACCTTCCTGTTCCGAGTTCCGGGGATGAACTCGCCTTTCTTGGAGATTTGGATCCTGGCTCCGGTCAGCTCCTGGTACTCCACTAACGTCTTCCCTCCCTTCCCCAAGATGGCTCCCACAAGGTTCTCCGGAACTGCGATCTCCACCACTTCCTTCGCTCCTTCTGCAAGCTTTTCCGTGGCCAGTAGAGACGACGCCACCAAAGGTGATGCAGCGCTCAAGTAGCCGTTAGTGGCCCCTGTAGCGGCAGCCAGGGACCCCAGGGAGAAGCCTCCGAGACCGGCTGCTGGATGAGCTGCGCTGGTGGATGCGTCGCTGGCATATGACGCTAATAAGTTAGCTGCTGCGGCTGCTGCGGGGTTGGCATTAGCTGCGACGGCGGCAAGCACCCCTGAGGCGGCAGCAGGGTTCAGCCCCAACCCGAGGGAGTTGGTGTTGTAACCATAGCTGGCCAGAGTGTTGAGGGCCGAGGTGATGGCCAGCAAGTCGTTGCCTGAGAGGCTGGACATGGTAGTGGGGAAAGCCCCGACTCCTGCCAGACCGGCCTGGCCCAGCAGGGAGGAAGCTGTGGCGGCAGCGGCTGCAGCCGCGGCTGGCATGACCTCAGTGGAGTTGGCGTACGGGGAGCCGGTGGGGTTGGAGTTTGCAACGGGCCCCGTGATGTTTGAGTATGAGATGTTTAGGCAGGAGGAGCTCTGCGGATCCTCCTGGATCTTCTGGACAATGATCTCCACAGCTTTGCGGTTCTGCTCAGGCTCGCCGCTGATGGTGACCACACGCTCCTGCAGGTTGATGCCCTCGGGCTTCTGGGATAGCTGGACCCACGCCCCGGACTGCTCCATCACCGCCTTGACTGTAGCTCCGCCTTTACCAATGATGAGCCCCGCTGTACTGTTGGGAACAATGAGCTTTGCCTGTTGGATGACAAGAGGAGACAGAGGAAGAAAGACTAGATTATTCCTCTGTGAAATCTGTTGTATTTGATTCACGCAAAAGATCCAGAAACAGCACCAGTGATTGTGTCTGCTATTACTCCAGACATTAAAGCTTTCTCTTCCAAATCAAGTGAGACACAAGTGACTGTTAAGCCTTGAAATTTTTTTCTTTGCCAAATGTTATTTGAAAAGGAACCAAAATCCAAGTTAAACTCAGTGTTAACTTGGATTTATGTCAAAACAAATGTGGCTAAAAATGCTTCAGTGAACAGCACATACATACATTCTTTTCTCATTTTAACAACACTACAAATTCATTCAGTGAAAAATGTCCAAATTGAAATGTTGTTGTGTGAAGTTAAAGGATGCAGGACGTGCAGATGCATCACATGTCACTGGTTCAATAGGAAAACAACTTATGTTAGAACAAACCTCCAACAAACACAACTACACTTTAATCTGGCTGCTTCAACGTGGCTTTTTTCTTCGCAAATACAAAAAAACATGTGAAAAACATTTGTGCTTTTCTGAAGATGCATTCGTATTCAACTGGAGAAGAGTTCTATGGTGGATGTTGATGATGAAAAATGTGTCTTTCTTCACCCAAACAGTAAACATCATTCAGCTCCAGAGGAGACTTTTAAAGGCAAGGACAGCTCTGAAAAGGACTTTGTCAGGTTTTCAGAGCCGTCCTTCAGGATAGAGACAGAAGAGATGGGCACATGTTTGAATCCGTTGACCAGGTTGAACCTGCTTTGTGTTTTTATCCCTCTTCCCCACGTTTTATTGTTGTCTTTCACAACTTTAAATCAAAATGAACAAAACCAGTTCAATCTTCATCTTATTAAACTTGTCATGAAGTCGATTTGAGGAGATGAAATGTACTTGTTTTTAATCAATGATATTATGTATCAATAGAGTTTGTTGACTTGGGTCAAATTTTTCTTTCTTTTGTTGCTTATTGTCTTTGTTGTGGTTCATTTTGTTGGTTATTTTGTTCATTTTTGGTCATTGTACTAATTATTTTCTTAATTTTTGTTCATTTTGTTGATTATTTTGTTCATTTTTATTGATTATTTCATTAGTTTTGTTGATTTTCTTGTTCATTTTTGTTCATTTTGTTGATTTAGTGCTCATCAGTGATACCATGATTATGATGTGTCATTATATCTAAATATATAAATATATATACCATGAGAAGCGAGTCAACACTGTGTGTGTCATATATTTAGATATATCTAAGATATAAGTCAACAGTGTTGACTCGCTTCTCATGGTCTTTGTCCTTTGTCTTTGTACACATGTACGTACACTCTCCATCAGGACCTTGAACTCCGCTGGTGCGTTCAGATATGTGAAATCAAATGCTGCAGAGTGTGTGAACATGTGTGCGTGTGTCAGCGCCTCACTCCCTTTCACTACTCTTTGAATGCTGGAGCTGTGTTTCCATGGCAACGCTGACCCTTGGGAGTCAGTGTTATTTTTTTCACACAAGTAGCCTCTTTAGAATTCCTCCCTCTCTCTCTCTCATCCTTCCCTCCTACTCTCTCCACCTCTCTGTCCATCTCCTGTCCCTCACTTTATCTCTTTCACCTCTTTTATGTCCGTCTTTAAAGCCGTGGCAAAAACAAAAACAAATCCTCCTATTACTTGTGTTCAGATGCTGAAAACACACAGACTAATGTGTGAGTTCGGTTTGTAAACTCTGCACTCTACCTCACTTTGTAAAAGGTAAGCACATAGATGCTGTCAGGAAATGCATGGTGCATTCAAATGCACTTCATAAAGTCAGAAATCTATACTCAAATGGTTGTTTAAAGCAGGAAAGTTGATATTTTTCCTATTAGTCCTTGTTCTTTCACTACAGCATTTTGAATAATTAGATGATAAAACGATATCTAAGTTTTTTCTACATAGATTTGCTCTGCGACAACATGGATCTCACTCTCTTTGTCTTCTCATTCCTTTGATCACAAACTTGTGGTGTAGTTTGCATGCTGGATTGAAAACTGTCTCTTGAATCCTTGAACATCACAAAACCCTCCAGTATTTCCTTTGAACTGACACTTCAGCGTCAGCAGTGAGTGACGCACCTGACTTGGCACGGCAGTGACTCTGATAAACCAGACCTCAGAGAAACCAGACCTCAGAGAAACCAGACCAGGGGTCTTTAGTCTACATGACTTACATGTAGATAGAACATATGTATAACTAATAAAAAAACATAAACCATATCACTGATCAAAATCATCAACACAATGAACAAAAATCAACAAGAAATCAACAAAATAATTAATAAAATGGACAAAAATGAACAAAATCATCAATAAAATGAACAAAAAATTAATAAAATCAGCAATAAAAATAACAAAATAAGCAACAAAATGAACAAAAATGAACAAAATAATTAATACAAAGAATACAATGGTCAATAAAGGTTTTCAATAAATTCAGTTAAAATTTGCTCCACATGTGGATGTAAACCTGACTTTAATCTGATGAACTCATATTTTGTCTTTAATCTAAATGTGGGACATTGTCTCAACACATGGACAACGTGGGTTCAACCTGGTTCAACCTTTTTCAGACCAGTCACCATCCACAAAGAAATTTGTGAAAGAAAAGAAAGTCATAGGAACAAAATCTTTGCTCTTTGCCACAAACAATATGTCTGAAATTATCTGTAGCCTTTGACAAAGACAGACAGACAGAAAGAAAGAAAGACATCTGCAGGAGATGTTATCGACTTCTGCTGCAAATTAGCCACCGTGCAAATAAATGTGGGTGTGTGTGTGAGCATTGATCCCACTCGCTGCAGAGCAAACACTGGACAAAAACTACCACAGCTTTGTAGATGCCTGTCGGTCTTAATGACTTATATTCACATTGAAAGCAGAACAGGAGAGGGGTGTGGGCTGAAGAGATACAAAGACTGGGCCTTGAGGAAAAAAAGGAGGACGATCACATGAAGGAGACAACGAGGGAGGGGTCGATGAGATGAGATGGAGAGATGAATAAAGACCAAGAAGAAGCAGAAGAAGAAGAAGAAGAAGTAAAGCCCAGAGAGAGAAGGATCAGTTTAACGCCACAGATGTAAAGGCCACTGTAAAAGAACACAAGGACTTCATTACTGTACTTCAGGAAGCTTTTCACACATCTCCACTAATTTTTATGACAACTTTTCCCTTTTAATCCTCACATTTGAACACAAATATCTGTACTTTCTACTCCTTGCATTTTTAATGCATTTGAGGTGAATTATCCATTATTATTATTATTCTGCAACATTGTGCGTCTTCACAACATCAAGACTGATTTAAATGGATGAAACATAGAAAAGATGCAACAAGATGGATAGAACGTAAGAGATGAAAACAATGTGAAAGATGAAAACGTAAAAGATGCGAAACTATGGAAAAGACGAAAACAATGAGAAACGTGAAAACAATGTAAAAGAAGAAGAAAACAACACTTTGTTGAAGATGTTGAAAATGACAAAACAGGATGAAAATTACAAATCTCAGTTTATTCAACAACATAGAAAACATGAGATTTAACCAGATGAACGGACAGTAAATGGATCATGTTTCAGTTCTAACATTAAACTGATTCACACATTGAAGTGAAGTTAATGTTGATTTTCAGTCTATTGTTGTTGATTGGTTGGTTTAATATCTTCACATTATATTAATTTGACGTGAGGTTCAGTTCAATACTTTAGACTTTTAGACTTTGAGGATGTTTCAGAGACTGGACTCTGTAAAGAGTCAGTACTTGTACTTTTAGAATAGTATGTGTACTTGTACCTACACAGTATCTATACTTGTACTTGTACACAGTATCTGTACTTGTACTTCTACACAGCAATTCTACTTGTACTTGTACACAGTATTTGTACTTCTGGAGTATAGAATGTCTCTGACCCCGTTCCTCTCGATTTGGTTTTTAAACCCCACAACATGAGCGTCCGCCGTCCCGATACAGCAGCTCATCTCCACGCCGTCCTCCAGCGACAGATGAATTTACATAGAAATAGAAAATGAGCGCGATGTATGTGTATAATATGAACAATTTCAAACCCGCAGACAGTGTCACACATTCACTGTCTCTCTGCTTCGACTCCAGTATTAAAGAATTATCTTTCCGCTGAGGCCGAGGTGCCTCTCAGGGATTAACAGATGTGTTTGTTTGTTCATTCATTTTCTTCTGAAGAAGGCTGTCATCCATTTCTTTTTACTTTGTGCATGTCCACAACCAGGCTGTTTCCATCCCAGCACTATCGGTGGCCAGGCTACAAACTGCTGCCCTGTGTAGATTAATGACAGGAGCAGAGTGTGAACGCTGCTGCTTCCTGTTCAGCTTGTCTTCGACTCGGAAATTCACCATCCTTCTGCTCCATGTGGTCAAACCACTGTCACACCATTAAAATTAGAGTTTTATGACATTAAGTCTTAGGGGTTCAATCATGGCTGTGATTGGTTCATGAGCTGCTGCTACTTTGTATATGTGCTAATAATCACAATTAGCATCTTACTTTAACACATGCACACAGAGACATTGGAAGATGTAACTTCCAAATAGTGTTTGTGTTGCTTGAAGTGACCATATTTGGACAAATAGGGGCAGCGCTGGAGGAGCGCGAGGGGCCATGGGTGAGCTAATGCTAAACGCTAACTTCTCTGTAAAACAGTAAACTTCATCACACATTTGAGAAACAGAATCATTTTATGTCTTGTTAGAGTAACTTATGAAAAGCACAACTATAGTTGAGCTGTTTGTCAGGATGTTTTATTCAATAAACAGAAGCTACTCATCAAGTGAATGAGCTGTCAATCACACCTGTCAATCAAAGCCCGACTCGGCTTCTATTCACCCTGAGACCTGATTAACCATAGACCACAACACTTATTAGAGGGTCCACGTAAAACCAATGAGACCACAATGACTCCTTAGTATTTATAGAGACAAGTTCAACGGAATTCTAGGGAGCCAGGGCTTTATGGAGCAGCATCTAGTGGTCGTCAGCGGTATTACACTAGAACAAACTAAACAACTGGATTTACTTTGGAGCCTTGTGTGACTTTTTTAACAATCCAACCTAACAAACTAATCAGTCGAGGTGAATCAGCGACTCCCAAGTTCTGAGACAGTGTTTGTGTTTTTTGAGTCTGGTGGTTTTGAATAGAGGTTCAGGACTTCAGTTCCTCATCAGATAAAGGGCTGTGTGAGGTGAAGATAAAGCATATAGTGTTCACTTAAAGTTAAAGCTGAGGTTTTTGCAGCAGTTTGGCATCAACACCTCGGCTTTCTGGTAAAATGCTGCCCTGGTCTGTTGATCGAGGAATTAAATAAAATCCTAATGTTACAAATTCTACCTTTAATAACTCACATCATTTATTAATATGGACTGTAGCCACACAATAACTCACATATCTACATAATCCTTTATTCAGTCATAACCGATGCATATGAGCCAAAACAACGATATAATAATAAAACATTTTTAAAGCATTGAATGTGAAACATGTGAGAGAAATATTGAAATAGTTTATAATTCTGCTTCCTCAACAACACTTTCTACTTAAAATAAGTAAGTAAGTGGAGTGTAATTTATATAAAACCTGAACAGGTGGAAACGTTTCTTCAGAGACTCCTCTTTTCACTTCAATCCCATGAATTTGAGTTTTCCAGCAAAAATATCTCTCCTCTGCATTTTGTTGCTGCTTTAAATTTCGTTACGTGTTACGTAATATTCCAGCTTTCCAACATTTTCTTGTGTTTGGGTAAAAAACAGAAAGAGGAGGAAGGAGGCAAAACAAATGTCTTTTTACCCATTAACCCTTTCATCCTCTGCACTGTGCACTTGCACACTGTGCTAGTGAGAGGTGGGAAGATAAACAGCGACGTCTGATCCCTGGCGCTAATGATCACATCTACCATCTTTATATCCTACTGATTCTGTGCTAATGAGGTTCAGCGTTGCCTCCTCCTCCTCCCTCCTCCTCTGCTTTCTCTCCTCACGTTTCTCTTTTCAACGCCGTTCTTTCCCCCTCCTTCTACTGAATTTTCTCTACAGCTTTAAGACCTTCAGTCCGTCCTCTTTGTGCCTGTCCTCATCTGGTGCATCATCACATTCGTAGCCTTTTGGTGCATTAAAACCTTTTATTTTTTTCTTCTTTTTTTTGCTTTCCATTCTCCCTATTCACAAACCAATCCTCTTCTCACAAGGTCAAACACACACTACCACAACCTGAAAGCCATTTTTTTATGTGAAATCTTCATCTTTGCTGTAATGGCCATCTCAGCCAGGCAGCCTCCTACCTACCCACAATCCTCTGCTCCCGGCACCTTTCTGCAGAGCCACCACAAAGCAGAAGATTATGTGACAGTTGGCAGCGTGTGGCGTTCACTCTCACAGTGACGGCACTTTCATGTTGTCTCCCCTCTGCGTCTTTGATTTAAGAACATTCTTGTGAAGTTTTCAGGTTTTCTTTGTTTCATGTGTCTCCTTTTGCGTCTTCCTCCTCCTCCTTCTATCTGTTAGGTTTTAAAACTTCTGCAGGGAGGACAGTGCTGGCGAGTGTCCAGCTGCTGACTAGAACGTCCTGTTGCCGCAGCTGCTGTGCCGAGGTCAAAGGTCAAAGCCAATCTCCAGATCGTGAATGCACCGGGCAAACAGTGAGAAGGAGTGATGGGAAGTGTCGACTTCAGCAGGGATGCAGGCTTAGCAGATAAGTCCAAATCGATGTCAGCAGCAGTGTGGAGCAACGTTCTGGAACCTGTTCAAGGTCTGACTGAGCTTTATGAAGGCTGATACAAACTGCTAATAGTTTGGATAAAACACACACTCAGTGTATCCTAGTAACAACATTCAGACCATCATGACAGTGTGAAGAGCGATGCTGGAGTCGACCTGTCAACACTATATTTATAATATGTTTTGGGGGTTTCGAAAATGTTCAGAATTAGTCCTTTTCCATCAACATGGAACCAGTTCCACTTCGTGAAGTTATTTTTAAACTGTTCAGAGCAAAAACATAGTAAGTTTTCCCCTGAAGGAGAGGATGGAGATGACAACAACAATGTATAAGTCTGACAAACCAGTGGAAAAAAGTGTGTAATAACTGCTGAATGAACCCAGTGTTTGGAGGATATTAAATCAAAAGATAGAAAGTACAACAAAAGAGAGTAAACAGACTGGTTTTACTTGAACACAAGAACCAATAAACAAACCAAAACAACAACCTTAAGGATTATTGAGAGTGAAAAAAGGTTTCATAAAGTGGATCTGAATGTGGTCAAGTGTCGAACACTGTCAACGTCCTCATTAATGATGCATCCCTGATTAAAATAAAAGTCAAAACCTGAACCAGAACTCATTTGCTGGAAAAGACCTAAATATCTCCCCCAGTTTATTAATATAACGAGAACTGTATTCAGTAAGATGTGTCCAGTATCCTCATATTAAATCTAATCAGTTCATCTTTGACTCCAAGCAAAGATGAACTGAACAAAGTGGGAAGATTCATCACTGATGAAAACATGACGTCTAACCTGCATGTAGTTAGTTTCAACTTCAGCCACAGTGAACGACGTCAACTGACTGCATCAATGAACCTTCTCATAATGTCGCAAACGTTGAGGTCCAGCAGAAGATGGTGGATGAAACAATAACACATAGAAAAGACAATCCCTCTGTGAATCCATCGGTGAAAACCACACACAACAAAACAAAAACGATGTAAATGATGTAACAAGACATAACCTTCATCAACTAAAGAATGTGTTGGTAGAGAAACAATTTAATAAAGAACAACCAAAACACTTTTAAATTACTTAATAGCACATGGTCAACTCTCTGTTTTTTCTCTCTCTCTCTTCTTCTGTATCTCGGTGCTGTCATCATTATGGGATGGTGAGTTGTCTTCTTGTTCTAACTTTGCGTAGCGTTCCTCCCAGGCCACGGGGTCATCCATCAGCGATGTCTTTGACATGCAGATGGACACACACTACAACACACACATACGCGACTGGCGGAGTCTCAACTTTGAAGTCTTAAGCAGGAGGGCTTGAGCTTAATCTGCCTCGTCCTGATGCCCGGCTTAGCGGCCTCTATCTCCCCGTCTGCCTCCACCTCGCTCGCCCTCTGTCACTCATCTATCTCCACCCGACTGTGTCATCTCTTTTTTTCCGTCTCTCTCTCTGTCTTCTCATTCTCTGGCTTGTCCGGGAGCACAGAAACCCCCCTTGCAGGTTAAAAATAACAGCGGTCCAGAAACGCCAGGGTACAATGACATAGTGTTAACTACGACACAACTGAGAACACACATGACACACACATACTGACATGTGGATGCACAGATGTCAGGGCTTGTTCTGACTCTTTATCCACACTGTGATGACACATAACTCGGGGTCCACCTCCGTCCAGTCTTCAGTCTGTGTTCGATACCTGACAACAAGTACTAGTTTTAAATGTCAATCAAAATACATGTAAGGACCTGTGTCCAGAGGCAGGTAGGGATGAGCACAATACACATGCATATGAACAATACGGGATATGTGATTTTATGACAACATGTTTACTAGACTTCAGCAAAACAAACCCAACATTAAATTCAGTCACTAATGTTCCTGTGTCTCTTTAAAAAGGTCATAAACACATCAGATAATCCACTATCGTCCGTTTCTTTGTCCTCTTTTCCTCCCTCTTCTTTCTGCATCCACACCTCATGTGTAAAACCTTGCAGTAAAACATGAATTACAGCCAGACTATTTAATCATGGGTGTTTTGAAGACAGAGGGAACAAAGCGAGAGCGTGTGATTCTGCTCCGTCAGCGCTGAGTGCAGATCACAGCATTGACAGGGAACAACGCTGCGCAAGACGGAGGCAGAAAAGCCTGAATGAAAGTCAAATAATCAAATAAAGCATCCATGCTGGATGTTATGAGGCTGTTACTGTTTTCAAAACTGGACCAGACGACACAAAGAACAGAGAAAAAGATCCACATTTTATTTTTATTTATCGATTTGAATAGATTTGATTCTTTATATTCACCTGCTTTTGTGTTTACAGTTTAATTTCTTGGAGAAAAAATATATATTGTGATAATTGTGGTCGATGCTGCAGTTTGAGTTTACTCGGTTCTTGAGGGAAATGCAAACAGAACTTTTCATTTTTAATTTTAATTATTTTGATTATTTTTTTGGTTAATTTTGTTGCTTAGTTTTTCATTTTATTGATTATTTTGATAATTTTTATTGATTCTTGTGATTTATTTTATCAGTTCAATCAGTCCAATATTCACTCTCATTGAACTTTCTTTTTATTTTCAGCAGCATTGTTAACATGTCCCACGTTGTCCAACACAGACAGACTCTTTGTCTGGTTTGTTGTGACCTGGTCAGTCTTGTTACTGGTGTTTCAATTAGGACAAATACATTCTTTTATTGTATCTATGTGTATATATTTCTGTGCATGTTTCCTTCATTCAGTGTCTGAGCGTCGACTTTCACTCTCCCACTTCTTCTCCATGTTTTCCTGACATGTATGGCCAACTTCCTACAATAACAGGAAGTAGGAAACAGGTGTCCATCCTGGAGGTGAAAGGTCACAGGGATTCGGCTCGACGCGCTCCAGGAAATGGAGGGAGCGGCACCGGAAACCATCCAGACCAGAGCTCAGGTCTAGAAACACTGTGTGTGTGTTGTCATTAGTGCTAAATGACGTCAAACCACCAAACTGCACCACGGCAGAGTTCAGTGTGAATAAAGGACAGAGGTCGATGAAAATAGCCTCCGAATAATACCACAACAAAACCACAGGCCATTTGAGCTGGTCTCACAGGGGACACAGCTCGCTTTAATGCACCGATAAGACTGAAGAGGCCTACTGTCCACATGGAGACTGTATGGATGCAGTCAACACTTCACTGCACTACACAGAAACACTGCAATGGCATGTCTTCAGAGACTCTTATGTAATGATGTTTATGTGCTGCTGCAAGAGGAAGATTATGTTAACCAGGGGAGATCGCAAACTTGTTGAATAGTTCGCAAAAAAAACTCTGCAACATGAAGAAGGAGGAGCGATTAACGATCACTGCAGCTGAGTGAAGCAGTCTGAGAAACCTGTCATTCACTTTGAAACTCCTAAACCACAGACTGGACGAGGAAGAAGATGGAGACGGAGCCATATGTTGTAAATATTCAGGACTTAGACCCAAACCTGGCTCATGGTCCTGCAGGTAAAACATCCTACATTTGCAGAGGGAGTATGATAGTTACACAATGTAATAAACTGATGCTACGGTTTTGTAAAACTGAAAATAAAAGCAGCAGCGATGAACAAATACAAGTTTAACTCTAATCTCATGTCATTTAAAAGTATTAAAATACCCTATAACATTAACAAAATGTTCATTTGTGCATTTTATCCTAATTCTGGGCAGATATCACAGCTATATTTAGACATTAATATTTTTTAGAAAGGGCAGAGTTATCAGAGAGAATGATGGGACATTATGATGTCATATTTAGTCTGGTTACAGTGTGAAAATGGACATTTAAACAAAAACATAAAAGGACATTGTTATGTGGCAATTTCATAATCGCAACAATTTTACAATGAATTCTGAGTAAAGTCTCACCTTAAACAAGCAAGAATCAAACTGAACTCTTACTGAGCTCATTTCTGTTCCATCCACGTATGAACTCGTCAAAACCTCATGTTTTTGTCTCAGTTCGTCTAAATTGGGACCAAACGTTGTGCTCTTCATCATAACCTATAACCAGGTGTTGCAGTGCGAACATGGCACTCGCTGCTGTTTTATAAGAGGCTGCTCGGGGTGCGACCAAAGCAAACAGTGAATAATGAACATAATAAAATCCTTTAGTAAATTCTTCTGCTCTATATGTCATGTCAGACCTCAGGAGAATTCATCTGGCTCGTAAATCTCCCCCCATTCTGCCATTTATCGTGGCTGTGAAGACGGCGCGTCTCTGCCGCTGCTGCTATGTTTTTCTTTCTATCAGCAGCTGCTTTGTCGCTGTCACTCTGCAGCTGTCGGTTAATGAGAGTTCAGATTGGCTTCCAGCTTTCAGTCACCCACTCAGATGGCCAGACGCTCATTTCTGGAAACGTTTGTCCTCTTTGTCTATCTGCCTTTTTGTCATCTTGCTCTCTTTCTACCTCTATCCCTCCTCCTCCTCTTCTTCTTCTTCTTTCCTTCAACATCACAAACACTCTTCAAACACCTCTTCTGTGTGTCTCACTTCCTCTCCTTCGTCCAATCCCAGGTGTTAAAACCAGAAACTCCAACACCACATGCTCCGACAGCCGCGCTCTTGACAAGAAGAAACGGGATCCACCACCAGGAATAGGAGATGATCCCAGCTCACAGGATATGGGTTTATCTTTCAGAGGCACAGCTGTGTGAGGCTTGTCAGTGTATTCATTCATCAGATTAAAAGTGGGCTTGTGTCACTGTGTGTTTTTGTGTGTTACTGTGTGAGTGGGTCAGATTTAGGGAAATGTGTCAGATTACATTAACGGTGAACCCGACATGTCCAGGTTTCACCTTCGCAGTTTGAGTTCAGAACAAGACTCCACTTTTTTGGTGGAAGAATTCAGTTTGATCCAAATAACTTTATTCATCCCTTCAGAAAATAACAAAAATAAAAGATGTAACAAGGACATATCTTTGACGGTAGGTGCTCAAATCAGATTCTGCTCAAAGACATGGTCTGGACCTGGTTGTTCCTCTTATATTTTTATCATATGCAGCTTTTTTTAGTTTTAATTTAATGGTGTAGATGAGAGAGAAGATGAGGACAGAGGGAAGGAGACGACTCCTGGACACGTCATCCTCATCTCTGCCAAGACGGTCTCTGGACTCTGTGTCCACATCTCTGTATGTGTGTCATGAAATGCCGCACAAACCCATTTAGTCACCTCTGTCGTGGTATAAATAGACTGAAGAGCAACAGGAGGGATTCACCCTCTGTTACAAGAGACGAAATATCAGCAGCTATTAGTCTGGTCCTCTGCACCATGACAACAGCAGGTGTCCTTCTGTCCTCTTCCTTCCTTCCTTCCTTCCTTCCTTCCTTCCTTCCTTCCTTCCTTCCTTCCTTCCTTCCTTCCTTCCTTCCTTCCTCCTCTTGATTTCTTTGTTATAATTTAAGATGTATATCTATCTATATTCATATATATCTATTTACTGGATACTTGATACTACTTGACAACAGTAACAGTCTCTGTCTTTACGAGTCACCATTGGATTCCTTCTTCATTTTCACTCAGTGCTGTTTGTGCTAAAACGTTGCTTCCAGCTTTACATTCAGTCTATGTTTGTCAGATGATACTTAATACTGTTTGAGTGAATGATTTTACTGGTAGTAGATTTACTCTCACTCTGCTTGGACTAATTATTAAAAGAGTTGCAGAAGGAGATTCAGTTTGTTCTACTTTTTTTTCCAGTCGAGCTCATTTTGCAGCTGATTGTAAAGTCAATCTAAGCAGCAAAAACCAGCCGCGTAACAGAAACGCAATTAGTGCAGCCATTGATTATGATCCCAATCTGTTTAAAGCATGATTATCATTCTCTCTTCATGATTGCCGCGTATTGATTAGTCAGAACTGGCATCGTTTCTGTCTATCGACTCTTCAGCTCTGATGCAAAAACACTGTGAACACATGCACTGAATATCAATGTCCAGTCATTACAGTTTTCACAGTTTTCTGTACAGGAAATAAAACATGGATTTTATAAAGAAGGGAAGGAATCATTATAAAAATCTAAACTGATGACACCTGCTGCCTTGTGGAAATGAATATTTAAAAATGCCCAGAGAAGTTTGTATCTTCTCTCTTTGTGTGCCGGTGCTGCTGTTGCATTATTCTTGCATATGTTTCCCCTGCTGCGTTTTTTCATCCTCTGTGAAATTCCAGGGGAGGGAGATGAGGAGGGATGCGACGCCTGTTTCTGAATAATTATAGCTATCAGACTTTTATACACACAGAGTCCTCAGAGATAGGGCTTTTTTTTGGTGCCAAATCCACATTTCTATAGAGCAGTTATAAGGTAGAGATTTATGCATAATTAATCAAAAGGAGGTAGAGACACAGGCCTTATGCCCACACACTGCAGAATCAACTCAAACTGTTTTTTTTAAATGGGTGAAAACAACAAGATAAAACTGCATTTGCATTTTGTTTCTTTTATTCCTGTCAAGTCGGGGAGGGCGACTATATATATCCAGAAATATGTGGATGCCTGGGTGTTACACAACATGAGCATTAGTGAGATTAGTCGTGATATTTGGTGGTAACATCACACTAAAATATGACTAAGCTATCAGTGTATGTTGGATCTAAGAGGACTTTTATTTACTGTACATGTAGAATGAGTTTTCTGTCATCGTCAGTTTTGGTTTTCAAATGGTCAAAATCTAGTCTGTTTTTCTGCAGTCAGGGCAAGAAAATAATCTGGAATCACATCCTGTTTACTTCACACTGTATTAAACTTACTGAAAAAATGTTGACCAAGTATTTTCAGAGAGAAGTTCAATGTAAGCATCTACTGGCCATCAGCGGTATTACACTTTAACAAACTAAAGTATTGAATTAACTTTGGATCTGAGGTCCTGAAGCCTTGGTTATGTAGCTAAATGTTGATGATATCCTAAACGTTTATTTGCTCCTAGTGATGATCCAATAGTATTTCCGTTGTAGTAATCCTAGTGTGTACTGCATGTACACAGTGTGTAGTGTCCAGTATGTGATTCTGTGTGTTTGAAAAGTGACTGGAGTGGATCAGACCAGATGAAGTACGAAGCTCCATGTCATTCATAAAGACTCTTCACACAGTTTTCAGAGTGTGTGTGTGTTTGTGTGTGCGCGTGTGAGCGGTCTGGAAACCGGATCACACTTCCTCCCTCCATAGGAAGCTGTTTCCTGTGTGGACGTTTAGGATGCTGCCGTAATGTGTGTACTTCTTCACACACTGGACCTCAGATCTACTCTCTTCTTCCTCTCTCCTCCTCTGTTCATCTCGCTCTCATCCTCTCTCTGTCTTCTTTCCATGTTACATCCGTGTGGTTGTTCCTCTGCTTCTCGTCCTCTATCTTGTGATAATCACCTCCGTCTCTACTATCCTCATCTGTTCCCACATCTGCATGCTCATTTTCCTTTCTTTGCCTCATTCAGCTTCACTCAAACAAATTACAGCTCAGCCAAACAAACACATATTACTCTGATGGAAAACACACACACACACACACACACAAAAGTAAACAGACAAACCACTGCAAACACACACCATGGTGTCTATGCTTTAAACTAACTATGAGGAGCCACATGTAGGATCGGGAGATGCGGGAGATGATGGATGGATGGATGGACTTTTACAATGAAAAGTTATCAAGATGGTGACTGTCTGTTAAACGGTGTTGCTGTGGCAACACAGTGAATTTCAATGATTCACCAGAAATGGCTCAATAGTGCCCCCTAAAAAATTTAAAAATTCAAGCCCCTGCATGAGGTTTGACCTAGACATAACAAATTTGGTATGAACATGCATCAGGTCCAGACGCACAAAAAAGCCTCTTGGAGCCCTGACCTAAACCCAACAGGAAGACCACCATTTTGGTTTGAAGCTGCAATTTTTGCTCCATTTTTGCCTTCAGCAGCCAAACTCCTACAGAATTAACCCGACTGACCTCAGCTTTGGTGGGTTTCATCTAAAGACCTTTGTGATGAAAAGTTGTCCAGATGTTGACGTTTCTTTGAACTGTGTTACTGTGGCAACGCGGCAAATTTCAAAGTTTCACCAGAAATGGCTCAATACCGCCCCCTACAAAAATTTAAAAGTCAAGCCCCTGCATGAGGTTCGACCTACATGCACCATACTTGGTTTGAACATGCATCAGGTCCAAATGCACAAAAAAGCCTTTTTTTTGCAGACTGCAGCTGTTGTACTGATGACACAGGAGGTAATATTTGTGAGAACAGAAGATGATGTCTACAAAACACCTCCACTGTGTCCATCTCTATGTGCACACGATGGCCCCCTCATCACTGCTCACATTTTTAATTTTTAATTGTAAAGCTTGTAAATGTATTGATATTGTGATGGAAATGCTTTGGCAGGACTGTACATGTACACAGTCATGCCAGAATAGAACAGAATAGAATATAATAGAACAGAATAGAAGAGAAGAGAATAATGTAGAATAGCACAGAACAGAACAGAACAGAACAGAATAGAATAGAATAGAATAGAAGAGAAGAGAAGACAATAGAATAGAATAGAATAGAATAGAATAGAATAGAATAGAATAGAATAGAACAGAGTTGGACGGACCTGTTTGACACGGTCTGGGTTGACAGTGGTCTGTGGCTGCAAGATGCTGACTGGCTCTGTCTTCTGGGTGCTCTGAGGCATCTCCCTCACCTTCTCAGCGATGAAGTCATGGACGCCGTTCAGAGCCTCCACCGTGCCCTGGATCAGACACACACGCTCTGTCGTCCCTGGAAACACAAAGGAAAACTCAAGTCACCCGCAAAATACACAACACAAAGACAAAAACAAAGCTGACAACAGGATGCAACCAAACACTATCATCAAAGTCTGTGCAATACTGGTATATCATGGATGTATCAGGAGGGAATGTGTTTTCTTTGTGTCTGAATGTAATGGAAGGTGGTAGCAGTGCATCAAAGATGAGCCGAGAATCGCTCAATCTGTCCAAACATTCCTCCATCACACTTCTGCTTCTGTTTGAATGAGCCAACTCTTAAACAAAAACAGCACTGCAGCTGCTTTCATTCACTTTTTCATGTGCACATATTCAAAATATTTCTACAGGTGGGTGGAAGCACTGAGTCTCCAGACTGATGTTGTGCAGTATATACTGTATGTATACAAATACAAATCTTGCTTTTGTTGTCATTGTTTTCATTATTTTTATGTGACGCTGAATAAAAATGACATCAAACCCCGGCTCATACTGCATTTGAAAATAACTACTGTGAGATAAGAAAAGATACAGGACTGTAATGATGCCCGCTGGGAAATTAGGCTGGTGTAACAGCAAATAGTAACAGCAAAGAAGGAAGTAGAAACGTTTACATTGAAGCGCAGTAGGAGATATTTATAGAAGGCAATTATAAATGTATAATTACATATTCTGGAAGCATGGAAGTGAAAGTTTGGCAGAGCTGTTTCCTGGTTGTAGAAAGAGAGAGCGAGGAAAAGACCCGAGTCCAAGCCAACATTTAAGATTCACAATGTTCTTCCTGACCTCACATGCAGAGTGCAGAGTGCAGAGTGCAGCGTTCCTCTCCCGAACATATCAAAAAACAGTCTCTCTATGTCTGTTTCCAGGATCTGCTCCAGCCAGAAAATTAATCCCCCGGTCACATGGAAAAATGAAACATGCTGCAGTCGTTTCCAAACTCCTGCTTCAGTTTCCTCCGAACATGTGCAATAAGAAAAAACTGTATCGTTAAGATTTATATCAGCAGCAAATAAACTGGCTACACTTTATACCACAAATCAAAAAGGCTGCGGAGGTTCAGAGGATTTACACTCTACTGCTTCAGCAGCAGAAACATGTGTGACTTTGTGTCTCGTTGTGTCTACGTGCTGTACGTTTGTGAGTTCCTCTTCTCTCACACTGGTTCTATAGTGTGATTTACAACATCAAACATAAAAGAAGAAACAAGATGACATAACAGATGTAACAAGACAAAAACAATGTGAAAGACGTAACCATACAAAAACACGCCTGATGTCGCTGGTTTTCACAACATTAAATGAAAAAAAGTAAATGAGTTCAATCTGAGTTCTTATTTAGCAAGATGAAGACGATGTTAAAGATGGTTTTAAACTCTTCTTTATGGTCTTTATGGTCTGAAAAATGATGGAAAACACTTATGTGTGGTTGTCAAAGAGTTACAGGTCATGAGTCTAAGAGAATAAATATGTGAGTTGAATGAGGACCAGTGTTGACAGACAGACAGACAGACAGACAGAGGAGAATCTAGGCCAATGCAAAGCCTCTCAGTCAGGCTGTATACCAACAACACACTGTCAAGTAAATCTCTCCCTCGACCTTTTACCAGCTATTGTCTCTCTTCTCTCTCTTCCCTGTCGTTTCCCTCATTTCCTCTTCTTCCATCTCCCTTGGTTCCAGTATTTATCCTCATCTGCTCTTATCTCAGCCCAGCAGAGTGTCACTCTGCATTTTCTGCCTCTCTCTCCATGGTTGGACTGGCTCGGTTTGGCCGAGTTTGGCTGCACTGGGACCAGGGGGAATGAGGGGAGATGGGGGCGATGAAAGCTGCTGTATGTGTGAAGGTGAATGTGGGTCAGAGTCTGAGGTACATCCGGGTTAAAGAGAAGGTGATGACAGTTTACTGTCTGATTATGTTGCTTATTTTGTTCATTACCTCCACCAAGGAGGTTATGTTTTTGCTGTTGATGTTATGAAACTAAAGTTATGAGCGGATTTTAATGAAAATTTCAAGAAATGTTGATAATGGGACAAAGAAGAGACAATTGGTGGTGTTTTGGATTACCATCTGCATCCAGGAATTTTTTGAAGCATTCTTGGCGGAGGTCTGCGCTCTCTGAGTTCCTTTATAGTTTTTGTTAAGTTTGTTATCCATTGTCCACATCCACGATAACAACATGTTCACTGATTTTCATTTCCTCTTCAGGTACAACACTAGCTACTGTTAGCTTAGCACTGGAGTCTGCTAACATCAACAAACGACCAGCTCTCAGTACAAAACAGACCCCGACACAAATTCCAAGTACAAATCTTTCATACAGGATGTTTAAATGTCCAGGGACTGAACTGCACCGTAGATACAAACATGTGTGGCTGAAGAGGCTGAAACAGCAGAAGCTATAAATAGAAGCCCACACACAGTGAGGCGTGTGCGGCGTTGGGATACCTGGCCACGCAGGACATTTGTGATGCCTGTTAGCATTCAGGGGCATTAACCCTCAGCCCTATTTTTACAGTGTGTCGACAGCGCTGACAAACGGCCTCTGTTGACAGTGGTGAATGCTTCAGACAATCGGCTAACGAGTGACACTGACGAGCTGCTCCTGGACCAATCACAGCCCGTTTTGTTCAGCCTTTGTGAGCACAGCGACACGACCAGTGTGTGTGTCTGTATGTGTGTGAATATGTGTGTGAGCTGATTCTGAGGAAACTAGGCCTTGCCTCTCCCCGACAGCTGGTGCCCTCTGGGTAATCTGGGCTCGTCCAATCAGAGGGGAGGATTAGCAGGCCATTGTTTTGGCACGAGTGTGAGAAAGTGTGTTGGTGTTTATGTGTAGCTTGCATTTGTTTTGCAGACGTGTGTTTTGTGAGTGTAATCGTAGCAGAAAAGGCCACTCTGTCAGTGCAGATCAGAGTGAAGCCTCTGTACAGCTGTGGCACTGCAGCAGCAGCAACACCAAACCGCTCAGTCCAGGTCCAGACCACGAGCAAAAGAATCCATGTTATCAGAGCTCAGTCCAGAAACCACGAGCCCAGGATCCACATGTAATCCCAGTCTGATTATCGATCAGATACAGCAGGCCTCATGAAGTTAAACTTTAATGTTAAGTCGGTTGAATTCTCTGGGATTCAACGAATTCAACAAAATGAACAAACTTGAACAAGAAAAGAAAAAAGGAACAAAATAAGCAAGAAAATGAACAAGAATTTAGACATTTTCCATTTTCAACAATTATTCAAACCAATTATTGTTATTAAAATAGTTGTTTATTGATTTAATAGTTAACATGTCGACTATTAAATCATCAAGGATTAATTGATTCACATTGATCAGTTTCACATTTATTGCTTAATCACTACGTGTTATACAACATTTATTCAGTCTCTAATCAAGTCAAAGTTAATTTCAGACAATGCATACTGTGTTTTCAATGTCAAATTTGTTTGGAGGGATTTTTTTTGGTGGGGGTGATCTCGACCGATCATCGACTTCTTCTTCAGCTACACATCTGCAAAACATCCTCTCCTCCACCTCCACATACCTCCTCCTCAGTCAAGCAAAAAGTATCATCCTGTACATTGGTGTAACTGTTCATATGTACTGTGCTGATTCATTTAAACTTGTGAATCTCAGGTTCTGCGGGGGGGTTTGTTTCACCTCAGGGACTGAACTATTGTTGCAAAAATCTACCACATCACGTCTACTTCAGTCTACTTCAGTAGACGTGATGTCCTCAAAAGTCTGTGACTGATCTGTAATTTGCTGTCACGCTGAACCTGCATGAACCTGCAGCAGTGAGTACAAAAAGTCCACAGTTCAAAGTGTGCAGCTCTTATTTCCAGATGAAGAGGGTAGAAAACGAAAAATACCAAAGGTGAACTTCAGCTCGCTGCTTTTACAGTGACTGAGTGACCCAGCGGCAGCAGCAGCAGCGAGTGCAACACTCATTACCATCACCATCACCATCATCATCATCATCATGCAGGCTGTGGACCCTGGCAGTTGTTTTTATTAAAGTCTAACAAGCATGAGTCACTCGTTCCTCCTCGTCCTCCTCCTCCCTCTGATGACCAGAGAGGCACCAGAGGCAGCAGACAAAAACATCGAGTCCTGCTTCAACTCGGATTTCTGATGCTACGGTAACATATGCCGCTTCACTTCCAGGATAATTCACAGAAGACAAAGGAAAAGTTCTCTGCTGCAAACAATCAGATGAACAGCAGGAGGAAACATTGCTCTGATCGAAAAAAAAACTGGACAGAGCAGAAATAAAATAGTGTTTTGTTACAACACAAAACATTCCTTGGGAATAAATCAGCAAAATGAGCCACTTTGAAACAGATGTACTTGAAATAATGAAGGATGGAAACAGTCTGATGATCTGATCTTTACAGACGTCCATCTCTCATTTCAGGGAAACGTTGAGATCGTGACAACAGTGGTGTCTGTAATGTGTTGTGTTTTATTGTCTTGCATCGGTTGATCTCTACACTCTAAGAAATAAATCTGTAAAATAGAAAAAAAAAAGTATGGGTGCATCATTACCAGGACTTTGCCCTGTAATCTGAAAGAAACATTAATAAAATAAGCAACGAAATAATAAATTAAATGAATAAAAACAAACAAAATAATAACTTGGAAACAATGGCAACAATCCATAAAATCCATTAAAAAGAAAATTTAATGGCATCTTATTACTTGCTTTTGTTGTAATTAAAAATTCCTAGGTTTTCTATTCATTTATGTGTCATCTGCAGTAAAAAAAAAAAGATAAAATTAAACCTACAGCAAAAAACCTTGACTTTTATTGACTTTTATTAACTTTATTAAATTAAGTGCTGACAACAGTGGCTTTAACATGCCATCCTGTATCTGAGTAAAGACACATGAACCCCTCTAATAAATGTTCTGAAACAAACACACTCTACATGAGTGTAAACGGTGGATTCATTAACTGGCTTCGATGCAAACATTTCAGCTACTTTCCACAACAAAGTCAGAAACCTTCCATGACCTGGAAACTGTTCCTCCTTCGTGGTTTATGAATGTTGTTTTCAGCTCAGACAAACACTAAAGGCAAAAACAGGCTGCTCTCCACCGGTTCAGAGCCACTGCAGTGACTACGACAAACAAGCTGTCACATGGACATGGAAATTCCTGCAAAGTGACCCATTTGTAAAAAGAAGAAGAAGAAATCTGCTTCCCCCTGAGAGTTTCTGAAAAAAAACCCTGAAGTTAAGTTTTTCTAACTTTTTAATATTTGAGAAATATGAGCAGAGTCTCAACAGAGCGTCCGTGAAGAAGAGACGAGATGTGACAATATTGCCAGAGGTCTCGCGTTCACAGGTACATGATGTTCATCCCCTGCTATGCCGACATGTACAGCTTTTTCACTTCCAGCACCGATTGAAAAAAATAGAGAGAAACATCAGCAGGAGGAGGAGGAAGCTGATAGAAAGAGATACAGAGATTCACACGACTTCTGTCACATCATAACATCATCAAGGCGGATGAGGAGACAGAGAAATGGACAGAAACACGGAGAGGGAGCGGCAGATTGGCGCAGAGTCACGACGCTCATGTCAAAATGGAGAGACATCACAGGAAGACGGAGACAAGCAGAGACGAGCAGACAGACGGACGAGAAGAGAGACGAACCTCCGAGAGACCTGTCACAACATGGACGAGTTCCAGAAACACAGAGGGCAAGAGACAAGACGACACACACAGAAACACACACACATACATCATACATGTCTCTTAAGTTAAACCAACAAGACACACTTTTATAAAGTATCAGTAGAACCTGACTCTGAGTGATTTAAGGACAGAATTTAAGTACAAAATAATAACCAAAAACAAATACCAGAACTAATACAAAGCAAGATGAAAAACAACAAAAACATAAAAAGATGAAAACAGTGAAAAGAATGAAGAAATTGAAACGTCAAAAAAAGAACTACAACAGCATAAAGTGAGAAAATGTGCTGATAGTATTTCTTTGGACATGACATGAATAAAACAGTTAAATATGAAAAATAAGGTACAATAAAGATGCTAAACATGTCATCATGTCATCTTTTCTAAATAAATAGTAATTATGATAATCATGATCATCATCTAAACATGAGTGAGACGGAAACAATACAATCATAAAGAGACAGAGACAAAGGGATGGATTTAACACAAAACATGAAGCTGATGAGAAGGAAATCTGGGAAAATGCAGAAAGAAAGATAATGTGTCTTCATAAATAAATGAATGAATGAATGAATGAGTTAAGGAATGAATGGAATAACGCGTCGAACTGACACAGTGAGACGTGGTTTAATATAAGCTCATTAAACAGATCTCCTTAGGCTGCAGATCAGCGCAGGTTAACCAGCTCCTTTTGATCAGATAAAGTGGATTAACCAGCTGTTAGAGGTGACGCTCAACACCTACTTGTTCCTGAGAGTTAAAGTGCATCTGAACAGATTAGAGGAACGAACGAAAGACGACGAATAAAGAGTCAACATTTTACCACTAATGAGAACGTCTCTGTCCTTTCTAAAATATTTAAAAAGTCACCAAAACATGGACGAGTTACTGAAATCAAAAACCAAACTGAAAGACTAGAGAAAAACTAACAAAATGGTAAGAACTCTGGTCATGTAAAGAGAGATTCAAAACTATTCACTGACTACTATTCATTATTAAAACACTTTAGCAGGGAATATTATTTGTAAAACAAAACAGAACAATATGGATCAAGTAATGAACTTGGACTGACTTTCTTTCAGCTCTAATATGTAAAAGACTGCACTTACTACTGTGAAACGATGCAGATGTGTCCTTTTAAAAGTGAACTTTAATCACCCACATAGATTGTTTGATATTCCAACATATAGAGCCACAAATCACTATCAAACGTCAAATTTGCTCACTGTTTAAAGTGGCCTTTTCAACCCGCTCTCCTTCTCCATTGAAATGGCCTTGGTTTCCCAGGACTCTGGTCCATGGTAATGCGTAAAACAAAAGTGCTGACGAGAACCAATAGGCCTCCGTCAGCGAGAGATGGATGGATTCATTGACTGATGCTTCAGAAAGCCAACGCAGTAGGTCAGTAGGCAATTAAAAAGGTTTTATGGTCTAACAAGGCCAGCTGTGGAAACAAAAGCACAGCTAGAAATTATGGACAGACGGACGGATGGAAGGAAGAAAGAAAGGAAGGAAGGAGGGAAGGAAGGATTGAAGGAAGAAGGAAGGAAGGAAGAAAGAATGTTTGGAAGGAAGGAAAGAGGGAGGGAAGGATGGAAGGATGGAAGGAAGGTTTGAAGGAAGGAGAGAAGGAAGAAGGGAAGGATGGAGGATGGAAGAAAGGAGAGAGGGAAGGAAGGAAGGAAGGAAGGAAGGAAGGAAGGAAGGAAGGAAGGAAGGAAGGAAGGAAGAAAAGAGGGAGGGAAGGATGGAAAGTTGAAGAAATCAGAAGATGTAGTTTAATTAATTAATCATAAAAGACGCAACAAAATAAAAACAACATAAGACACAAGAAGATGAAAACAGACTTGTCTTTTTGTGATTTCGTGATTTTGTGCTCATTTTGTTAGCTTTATTTATTCTGATTTAATGTTGTTAAATTCAGAGTACATGCAATGAGTTCTTATTCTACAAGATGAAGATATTTTGTATAGATACACAGATAGATAGATGTTGCATAACTGCTGCTGCAAAGTTTTTGCCTGTAACTGTAAACCAGCGGAGGAGGAGGTCACTGTTAACCCTTAACTGATCCTGCTTGGTTTCCTTGGCAACTGTCTCTGCCCCTACACACACACACACACACACACACAGTGTCATGCAGCTGGGCAGCTGTTGATGATGTCATGAGTTGTTATTCCAAAAGGAGACGGACTGTGAGATGTGTGTGAGAGAGAAAGGCAGAGGGAGCATGACTGCATGTGCTGATGTAATCAGAGCCAGTAAGGAAAGTTGGACCTGTTCTCTGCTGCAGTCGACCAAGTCTTCATTAGCAAGAGACTGGGACGGAGAGAGATGGAGGAAGGAAAAAAGTAAAAGGAGGGAGGGAAGGAAGGAAGGAGGAGAGAGTGAAAAGAAATACAGAAGTAATATAGAAGAAGTAAAGTAGAGCATGGAGAAATAAATGCAAACAAGAAAGCAAATAAAAAATTCCTCTTGGTCCAATAGTGCAGCTTAATGAAAATGTGATGGTTGCTTTGTAAAATGCTGGCAGAGAGTCCGGTTGGTTGGACTGTCTGGCGGGCTGTAACACACTCTCCCACTGGCTTCCACATCATTTACACCAGACGAAATCATGGTCAATTAGGAAAAACTCATTAAATCCTGGTGTTACTGTGGTCAGCCGGCCTGGGGGTGCTGCTTTTACTGTGCTTTCCTGCCTTTTACTGAATTCACAAAACAGCAAAAACAGCAGAAACTAGAGTTTTCCTCAGGTTACCTGTCATCTGGACAGACTGAGGTGATAACAGTCGCAATATAAAAGCTTTTGTTTCCAGAGTGTGACTAAACAAAGTTAGGTTTTGAAACTTTACAGGAAGTTTGTGGCAGTAACATGTTCGAGCTCCATTAGAATCCATTAACAGAGTCATAAAGAAGTGACTAAATGTACTGATCAGTTGTATTTAAGTGCAACGAGACCCATGCGCAATAATACCATAAAGTAAATCAATAAAGTAAAAGATGTGAGAAGATGAAAACGAGAGAGGAGATGCAACAGGATAAAAACAAGAGAAAAGATGCAACGAGATGAAAAAGTAAAAGCTGCAACAAAATGAAAAAGTAAAAGATTCAACAAGATGAAAAAAGTAAACAATGTGTGTAGATGAAAACGAGAGAGAAGATGCAACAGGAAAGCAAATAGATCACAAATATGTGAACAAAGTGTCCTTATTTTGTACTTTACAAAAGATGATAAAACAAGACTGTTCTTTGCTCACATTTAACAGATTCTTTACTCAGATTTACTTTTATATTTGCTTTGATTATGAAGCCTTTTCTTTTCCTGAGAGCCTTATGAAAGTGTTTTTTTTAAATTAATAAACAACCAATGCACCAAAACAGATGTAAAACTCTACAGTAGGTTTCTTACTTGTTTGGTGTATTTTGTTCTCCCCAGAAAGTGCCAGTTATTGTTATTGTGCTCTTATTTAAAGGAGAGTTGTTAGAAAGTGGTGCTTAATTAAAAGACCGTGTGTACAAGGTTTGGATTAAAAAATGTCCTTTTTGAGCTAAGATTTGTCATGAAGTGTTGTTTGATTTTAATCTGGTATTATTAGTCACTTCCTGTCTCTGCTTTCTTTCCTCTACGTGTTATTTTTTTGAATTATTTTTTATTTATTATTTTTCAGTACAAACATGCGTTCCAGTCGATGTCCCTCACTCTCCTCCTGTCTCCTCTCCTGTGTCCTCTGTCCTCTCCTTTATCTGTCCTGATGTCCGGTGGTGACAGAGCACTCGCTGAGAAGAATAAGGCAACTCTCTCTCTAAAGAATAACAAAAGAAGTTGGAAGAAAAGGCAGGAATTCCTCGGCTCTGATGTAAGGCCTTTCACTTGGAGAGTCCCGCTGCTCTGTGCTACTCCCCCTCCATCCAGTCTCCACCTCCATGTCCTTCAACCCACTAAAAACACCCTCAGCTGGTCTTCTACAAGCCTCGTGCAACTGCATTTACAGGGTAATTTTAACACTGTAAGAGAAAGCACTGAAAAAGGAAAAGGAGAAGCAGAAGGATGGCTTATTCCTTATCGTAAGAGTTAATGAAGTCACTCATAACCTCAAATACATTTGTCATTCTCCAACATGTTCATATGACTAGTGTGTGTATATTTTATTTTATGGTTTTATTTTTGTTGAAGTTTTACCAACAAACTAAATGTGGACAAAGAGTCTGGTCATGTGAGACAATGTGGGACATGCTACCAACGCTGAGACATACTCTTATAATTACATATAATGTCTGTATAACTGAAAAAGTAAACACAAGAACATTTTGTCTCCTCAGATCTACTTCACATGACATGGCATTTTCTCCTACTGCTGAAAATAAATGACCAAAAATAAAAAATAATCAACAAAATAAACAAAACAGTCAATAAAATGAACAAATGTCTTATTTTCATTTTACTCTGAAATAACTTATTTTGCAGATTTTCCAAGGATTCTGTTAAAATTTGCTCCACGTGGATGAAAACCTGACTTGAATCTGATGAACTCATGTTTTCTCGTCTAAATCTAAATGTGGGGCATGTCAACATGTGGAAGTGTGGACGAGGAATAAAAAACACTGTGAAATCCTGAACAGTGATTTAAACCTCTTTAGACTAATCACTGCAAAAAAAAAATACAAAGAAGAAAAACAGCCATGTTTCTGGGAAATTTGTATTTTTTTAATCTAAAAATAATCAAGTGTGTTTTTATTTGAAATGTCATCTCATTTTAACATATTGCAACTAATGGTGAACTAGATTTAACAGAAAAAAGCTGAAACAGTGGTTTGTATAACGTTCCAACAGAGGAACAACATCATATACTTTAAGATTAAAACTACATCCACATTAATACAAGTTTACAGTGTTCACACTGTCCGGGTGTTTTAACCTCCTGAAAATGGTGACTTTATAAACTCAATTTTTGGTCATACATTTGTACATTTTCATTCCGAAAGACATCTGGACCATCCGTTCCGAAACACCGGGTCGGGGCCCACGGGGAGGACATGGGAGATTTTATTTGGTTGTTTAATGAATATGCATTTCAAGCATTTCAAAAACCTTCTTGATTTGTATTTTCATCATGTTCTGATAATTGTACTTATAACACTGAAGGTCTGTACATTTTGTCACTGTGTCTCATTGCTCAAGTTTTTAAAATGTGTGTTTTCAATAAGACATGCATAAAATTAAGTTGTGATTCATCAAATGTATATGTCTTTGAAATGTTACAAGGTGAAGCAGACACTGGCTGTAAAAGGTAATTAACGCACAAATTCATTCATGAAGTAGAGATAAATTATGAATTGGGGCATTTTTAAAAAGTGGGAAAAAAGTTTTAGAAGCAGTGGTCTAGACAACGCCATGGTCACGGTTTGGTTTAGGAATAGAAAGAAGAAAAAAAAGAAAAGGACAGGAAAGGACTCCTTAAACCTTTACGGTGCAGAGAAGTGGAGCATTTCACTAAACAGGAGAGGTGTCTCTCATTTTCCTGTGACAAAAAAAATAAAACCTTTTCTCACAATCTGCACTGTCTCCTCCCCCGTTTCCCAGTATCCCCCTCCCTCCCTCAATGCTCTCCCCTCTTGTCCTCTTTCCTTTCCTTGGCAGCAGGATCAGTGTTGCCCAAGTGACCCGGCCCATACCGAGCAAACAGCTGAAAGGATACCACGACTGCCTTGCCTCCTTCATTTTCTTTCCTTTCCTTTCCTTTCCTTTCCTTTCCTTTCCTTTCCTTTCCTTTCCTTTCCTTTCCTTTCCTTTCCTTCTGCCCTCAGCAACAATAGACGTATAAAAACAGAAAAGTAAATAAAGTGAAACAACAATGATACTGAACAAAGATGTTTCGGAACAGTTTGAAACAATTCACACAATTACGCTGAGAGGGTTTAAAAGTCCCTGGCTATGTTGACTTGACTCTAAAGGCCTCCAGCAGAGCAACGTGGGGAATTAGAGACATTCATGTTCTCAAACTCAACCAAAATGCCTGAAACGAAGCAGAGAAAAGGCTGATTGTGGATCCTCTACAATATGATTTTAAAAACTGAAACTGAAGCATGTTCAAATTAAGGAACATGTGGATGTTCCTGCCCAATCTGAGCTGAAGAACGACACTGTGAGTCCAACACAAATACACGAGACGAGAGAGAAGCTGTCATTTTGAATCTGTCGCTACTGATTTATCTCCATCACAACAGGTTGTTCAGACGTGCTGTCAGAGCGAGCCGCAAATCACAAGTGTTTGCTGTTTCTGAATGGACATGCCGCTGAAGAACAACAGACACACACACTGTTTTAATATGGACACAGTCGAGCTGAATCTGCTTGTTTGACAGAAATAGTTATAATTACTGTTAGGTAGGAAACCTAATATTTGTTTTTAAAAGAGGTGGTTTGCGTATGGTGTGAAAACACTTTGAGGATGATTCGGACTTTCAGACCAATCACAAAAAACAAAAGAAGAAGAAAAATAAATGGAAGAAGTAAAAAATTTGGCAAATTAACAACATGTTAATTTTGTTTTGAATGTTTAAACATAAATCAATACATCTGTATTGGGGTAAATTTGACCCAGTGGAGGTTAAAGGTATAATTTTGTGGATTAATCTTCACTATATTTAACAACACGGAGTGAAACACACTTTTAGTAAAAGTCTAAAACTGATGGGATCTTCAGTATTTTATTAAAACCCATTGTGGGTTCTAGTGTTACAAATGCAGTACTGTGAGTGTACATGTACACCCACAGGCTGCGGTATCTCCTTATTGTTTGTAAGTTCACCTGCGACGTGAGCAGGTGCAACAAAGCGTTACGGTCAGTTTACACAGGAAGTGACTGTGGTGATGAGAACTGACAGCTGTAATAATACGTTCACTCAATCTTCCCCATGGACCAAACACACATGTACGCACACAAACACACACACAAACACATATTCATGCCTTGTGTCATTAAATGGCAACGTCGCACAGACTCTTCGACACACATTTACACAGTCGTGGAAAGAACGCGGACAGACTCACAAAGACTTGGCTCGGCTGTCAAGCTCTCTAGAAAGTCACACATCTCACTATGTAACCACAGACAACTATATATACACACCTAATCACCCACATACTCATCTGTCTTCTGCACACACACACACACTGTGGTGGTTTGTGTCCTCGGAGGCCCGCGTGGAAACCAGACCTCGTGTGAATTCCTGCTCGACCCAAACGAGTTCAACACCGTTCTGATTTTACTCACACCGTCACACACACACACATGCAGTCACCTAAGCACAAACGCAGGCATCTTCACGCTAAGTGACTGTCACCGGGTGATGAAGTGACACAACTCTCTCTCTTTCCTTCTTTCCTCTCTCTCTCTCTCTCTCTCTGACCTCAGGCCTTTCCGTCCTTTGCTTCTTTTTTTCTGTTGCTTTCTGTCTCATTTCATCTTCTCTTTCTTCTTGTTCTGCAAACACAGAGACTGAATCACAACCAGTAACTCACTCTAATGTTTGTGTTTATGTGATGAACAGTAAAGATGAGGCCAATGCAACTTTTCCACTGACGGTATCAGGCTCGGCTTTGGTTTCAGCACATTACATTTCATGTGCAGTTATAGTCTCATATATCCAGATCTATCTCCACACTTAGACAAGCAGACAGGTTTCCACCCTCCACTATTGCTGTGGAATAGAAGTTAAACTTTTCTGGGTTGTTTTTTTGGCATCGCTGAACGCAGGATGCTGTGACATCGCATTTGCAAAATAGTGTCGGAAGAGAAGTTGTTTTAGTGGAACATAGGCACATGAGGAAACGCATTGTGGTATTAAAATGACTAAACCCCTCATAAAGAAAATGCACGTCAACGGTTAAAGAGGAGACAAAACACTTTCTCACAGTTAAATCCTCAGATGGAAGCGGAGCTGCCTTGCTCAAAGGCTTTTGGCCCAGTCGGTGGATTTGTGTGTCTGTGAGGAGAGTTTCTGATTCCACCAGATAACACACTGACCTTCTGCACAGCATCACACACACAGACACAGACACACACACTCCATGTATGATATTCTCTGTCTTCTATGTGTTGAACGTTATCTCCCCTGTTGGTATCTGGTATCACACAACTGCCTTGATAGAGCCACACCTGTCTCCATGCCCAACACACACACACACACACAAACACACACCCACACACCCACACAGACATTTCCCACACTGCCTTGCTGCATCCACGGCCTCAAAGTTATCTAAACATTCCTCTTCAGTGTCTGTGTGTGCATGTGAGTCTTCATTTTTGTATTTTTATCTCCTTCTTCTCTCCGTCTCCGGCTTGTGTGTGTGTATTCATGTATGTGTTTGTGTGTGTGTGTTGTAGACAGTGTCAGCTGGTCTAAGCCTCCTAGTCCCACCCTCTTACAGGCTCAAATCCCCCCAAATCCATCTCTGCTCCCCATGTGACTACAACTGCCCCTTTACCTCACCAGCTGCCCCGACACTGCTGTCAGCCACACGCACACATGCACACATGCACACACACACACACACACACACACCTTTCTTTCCGTCATGTCACTGTCCCTCTGAGAACATTTTCTCTCTCAGTTGGAGGATCACTTACAGACTGAAGCTTTAGTCATACAAATATGCTCCGAGACCCACAAAGTCTCACATGTTGCACACAACGAAAACTCATGTTTCCAGACACATGAAATACACAGAAACGCTGACAATCTGCGTTTGTGACAGTTACCACACAGTTACAGAATGTTGTTACGAAAAGTAAATAATCATCACAATGAAGAGAAATGAACAAAATACTGAACAAAAAAAAACAAAATTAACCATTTTTCTCTTTTTCTTCCTCTCTCCTCTTTCGTTGAACACACCCTTTGTTTTCATGCTCATGTAACTTGGAAACACAAACACAGTCTGCAGCCGTCAATGTTTCTGATCGGCTTCATATGAACGTGATCATCTCCTCCTCAACATGACATCACATTTCAACCAGACTCTGGGTCACGTTCAGGTCTGGCTCCAGTCTCTACATTTTTATGAAACCGCATCGAAATGAGGACACGCATCACACAGGACCAAAGATCATTAGTTTTATTTGTGTTCAGTAAAACTCACATCATCGTAAAGAAGTGACGAGCTGCAGCTGAACATGGAAAATCTGATCAGAATTTATGACACGAGCCTCTTTCGAAACATGTAACAAAATATCAGCAGCTTCAGAAATCTGGCACCGAAAACATAAACATGAACATACAGAAGAAGAAGTTAAAGTGAAAACAAACAGATGTTATATATGAACTGTGCAGATAAATAAATGATGAGTATGATTAGGACCAGTTTAGGTAAAAAAACCCAACATTTTATGACCCAGCGGACAGACATAACATCCATTTATGAGCATCTCAGAGAAGGTACACGTGTTTTTTCATATAAATACTTCACTGTCTTCCAGTTCTTGTAAATTTGTGATTTGAATGTCAGAAAACATGCACGTTTTCTCTTAAATTTGTAACTTAAACTGCAGAAAATGTACGAGATTGAGTGAGTTTTCTTGTAAATTTAGACTTAAATAATAGAGAATTCATGAGTTTCTTTCTCGTACATTTGTGACTCTAATCTCAGAGAATATGCAAGCTTTTTCTTGCAAGTTTTTAACTCAAATATCAGAAAATGTTTTCTCTTTAATACTTTTTTCCTCATGAACTTCTGTTTTCTTTAAAAAATATACAATAAAATATCTATTTTATTAAAATACTACCTTTGCTTCTGTGGGTCGTGAACATTTTTTTTTAACCACAACTGACTGTAATAAACTGATGTGGATCAGAACCACTTCAGCTATGAGTTTATGGATTTACAGCCAGATAAGAGCAGCGCGGGGAAGGAAAAGAAAAGAACAATTTAAAGAAACAATGAAGAGTTTATCTGTTGAAACGAAGATTTGAAACTAAGTCACATCTCAAATGGAAAACAAACACACACAACAAACACACACACACACACACACACACACACACATTGACAGACACACACACCAGCAGACACACACACACACACACACACACACACTCAACATTTACTCAACAAAGCTCATCAACCATGGAGACCAGCATGCCTGGTCTTTTACATCACCATTATCATCATCATCATACACAATCTGGTCCCCATTTGTTACAGCTGGGACTGCAATGTGTATGTATGTGTGTGTGTCCTGGCTCTACACTGATGACACATAGCCTGAGAAAGTGAAAACTGTGCAGAGTCTCAGCAAAAACATCCTCAACAACATCTAAACTCGTTCCTTCACGTGCTGAAATAAAAAAGAACCTCTCAATCCGAGAGTCTGCATCGACGTCTGCCATGACAGAAACTCACACTGGAAAAACAAATCAAAGTCTTTGGCTGAACTGAAGGACCAACTTTTACACTGTGAGAAACACCAGTCTGGTTCCTTCAGCCCCTTCGGTGACAGTGTTGCCCGTGAAGAGTTGCTTCAGATTTTCTTTACTGTGTCCTCTCATGTCACCAACTGGTCTGGAGCGAAACGTTGCAAAGGAAAGCCTGTTAGTGTCTTTATGTGGACCAGTAAAAATTCAGAAGAACAGATCCTCATGTCTGTGTTTGTGCAGTTTTAACTCATACATGTAACGTGTCAAACGTGAAACTGAACTATTAATACTATGGCAGTTTTTCAGCCACGAACCAAACCAGGTCTTCAGGAGTCACGTGATGAAGAGCATCTATTTCATCCATTTAGGTGAAATTGGAGAATTTTTCATTATTTTGATCATTTTTGTATATTTTGTTCATTATTTTGTTCCTTCTCCTTATTTTTTTGATTATTTTGTTTATTATTTTATTCATTTTTTTCATGATGTTGATTTTTTTTTTATTTTCTGTTCATCTTTGTTGATTATTAATCAATTATTTTGACAGACATTACACCTGAAGATAAGTCTACGTCTCAGTTTTGGTAACTGGTCCCACATTGTGTTTGTTGGGACCTGGTCCACATGACGTGTGGATGTAAACGCAGATGTAGAAGTGAACAGATTGATGGATCAGTTCATTGTCAGTGCTGGGATTGATGCGTCCGTGGTGCAGAGATGATACAGACATGATGGATGTGACTGTAATTAGAATAGAAGAGCATTTGTGGTAGAAGTAGAATGTGTTTCTACTGCTCTGTGTTGTGAGGAGGTGGTAGAACATGCAATTAACAATCAGCTAAAACACTAATTAGCTCCGTGTTTCTGTTTGTAGCTGCTCAGTATCATGGTGACTCTGTGTGTGTGTGTGTTCAGTTCTGCGTGTGTGTACGTGCACTTCATGCCAAAGTGAGTGTGTGTGTGATTGTACATGTACATGTCAGTGTGTTGGGTGTAGCCTGACTGGAAGTACGACCTCATCTTCATTAATGACAACCATATGGATTAAGACATATGATTTACAGCTTAACGTCAGGAACAGCAGAGTGCAGAGGAAAGAAGAAGAGGAGGAGGAGGAGGAAGAAGAAGAAGAAGGCGAGGAAAAGGAGGAGGAGGAAGAAGAGGAGGAAGAAGAAGAAGAGGAGGGGGAGGAGGAGGAGGAAGAAGAAGAAGAAGAGGGTGAACATCAACCTGTCATCACTGCTGGATCAAAGGTCATGAACCCTATCAGCCAATCAATATCAGTGGTTTTAAATTATTCATAAAAGAAGCAAAAGGACGAAAACTGTGTAAAAGATTTGACAACATGAAAATGACATAAAAAACAAATATGTCATAAAAGACGCAAGAAGACGACAATGATGTAAAAGATGAAGAACATGATGAAAACAACGTAAAAGATGTAAAAGACACAACATCATGTATGAGACAAAACCACACCTGTATGTCTTTGTGATCTGTGTAATCATCCCGATATAAACTTCTATCACGATATCGATAGTTACACTTTCATCGTACTGCCCTCCTCACACAGGAACCAGTCATGTGTAATCTGTATGAGGCTTCATAATTAAAGTGAGAGTGCAGCCGGTGTGTCAGAGAGACGGTGCGACAGCTGACGGCTTTGTGGGACCTAAGACTGAGGACGGGGAGGGGAGGGATTAATGATGGGGGTGCG
>JAPQRN010000006.1:24377311-24407335 GCA_037367275.1 Coranthus polyacanthus
CATACAGAGCACCTCGCATCCACCTATTGTCTGTGACAGTTGGAAATCCTCCGAGCTCATAGAAACCTCTGCACATTGAACTCCTCCTCCTCCTCCTCCTCCTCTGTTGACTCTCTCTCCAGCTCCCTCCTCCCCCTCTTTCCTTCTCCCCTCTGTGCTGACTGAGGTTTTCAATCTGTCACAGACACAGTGACACAGCTGGACCTGAGTCTCACATAGCAACACATTCACACACAGCAGCAGTTTACTGTTGTATATACTAGAAAAGACAAGAAGAGAAGAGAAAAGTTGTAAAAGATGAAACACTGTCTTTCACACCATTATTCAAAATAAATCAAAATGAACAAAAAGGAACAAATTCAAAAAATCAGAAACTAAAGGTATGTTTTTTTATGTTTGTCTTAGCCTTTTACATATTTTGCCTTGTTTTCATCTTGTTTCATCTTTTACTTAATTTTCACTTTGTTATGTCTAGTTTTGTTTTTTATGTCATATAAATATAACTTTAATAAGACTTTCCAGTTAATACTGAGCTACATTTAACCAGTAACAAGCTGCAGAGGAACAACATCACTGTGATACACTCATTGTTTCTTGTTTCCATGTTGGACTTTTATTCTGAACATGTATACACATATACATGTTCTAACTCCATTGGCTGATTGCTTTGCTTAATACAAGTCAGTCTGGTTATATTTCAGCGTATGTGGCATCTTGCAGTGTGGAAGGAAAGAGGCAGAGTGACAGATGAACTCTGCAGGATTTTGTGGAAAAGACTTTTCCATGTCTTAAAACGCACCTGGAAGCAATGAAGTGCATCGCTGCAGAATGCATTTAACAGCCTCAGACGCGAGTCTAGCTACCGGTTGTCACAGCGGAGGAGGCCCCAGAGGATCCTGGGAGCAGCAGCCCCTCCCCTCTCCTCCCTGCCCCCACCCCACAGAGACACACACCTCAGCTGGGCATCGCACACACAGCGGCAGCCTGTGCAATGACGCTGCAGTTTAAATATCTGCAGGAGCCACGACGCTTCAACTCTGCCTGTTTCCATCACTTCCATAGATTTACCCTGATCTGAACCCTGACGTAGTGGAGGGGTCAGATCTGAACCCGACATGCTGGAGGGGGTCAAATCTGACCAACTTCAACAACAACAAACATCCTGAACCCAAAAACAACAACAATGAATGTGTGTTAAATCTCAAGCTAAAACAGTCTCAAAGAACACGATGAAGTGAAAACATATCATCATGGACATTTAACCCCATTAAAAAAGAGATATTTAGAGAAACTAGAGATAGATGATTAATCAGCATAATAAATTATCAGAACTGGCAGACTCTGATGTTCATAGAGGCCGATGGTTAATGTTAGGTTTCTCAACTAGAAATACTGACTCTGGGGGAAATATGTGTAATTTCAGGTTAAGGCCTGACTGAGATGGATGAAAAACAACATTTGCTGTGGTCACAGTATTGGAAAAAGTCAAACCAATCACCAAAAAACAGAGCTGTAGCTGAGGCCATGGTTTGTGTCTAAACCTAAACAGAGAAACCTTAAACATGAACAGAAGAAATGTTGATATAAAACTTACTCTTGGTTTAATAATGTGGACATTATGCATCATGCTTTGCAGAAACAGACAACATTTAGTTCATGTGTTGGATAACGTATCTGGTCTGTGCTGTTACAAATAAAAGCATCTAAATGCAGGTTGTGGTCTGGTCAACTGTGTCGTCAAGATGAATGAGTCTTGATGGGATGTGGCTGCACATAGTGTGTATCTGATGATCAGAAACCACAGCCAAGCTCATCCATCACAGCAGCTCTCAGTCTGGAGAGTAGGTTATTATTCAAAATACACAGGAAAACAAGAGAGCACGTGTGAAAGAAAAGAAAACTGAACAGCAAGAGGCTAATAAATGTGATGTATTTTTAAAAATAAAACCTTGAACAAAAATATTGAATTAAAAATCATGACGTTACATTTGTGAAATGTGGTTTTATGTGGAAATCTTTTATGTGGCTTTCATCTTGAAAGAACAGAACAGATTTTCTTTAAATTAAGAAAATGAACAAAAATAATCATTAAATCGTGAAATCAGAGACTTTAAACACAATGAGTGTGTTTAGGTCTCTTATGTGGTTTTCATCTTATGTTTTACTATGCGTTTTTTGTCTTTTTACATCTTTTACGTAAGTTTTTGTTTTTTGTCTTTTATGTCATTTTTCTTATTTATGTCTTTTACATCATTTTGTATTTTTATGTATTTTATGTCAATTTTGTCTTGAAAATAATGAAATAATGATTTGAAAGTTATGGTGATAATTATTGATATTGACATTTGCAGCTGTATCATCCAGACTTCATGTAAACACACAGACCTGTAGTGTTGATCAGATTGTGTGTTTTTGTGTGTTACCAGTGACAGTGTGTGAGGAGCTTTATGACCTCAAATGTCTCCGACACACTGCATCATCTCACCACATACACTCTACTACAATCTACTTGGAGCTGAAACTCCCATGGACAGATGGACATGAGCAGTAAGTGTCACACATTGATCTGTGGGCTGCTCCTCCATATTCCTGCTGCTCTATTTACAGCTGGCCTGGCTGGGACCCTTCTCAACCTCCTTATTAAAAGACTAAACATGCAAATGCACAGAGAGAGAGAGATCGATCAGCAGTGTCTCAATTTTTAATGATCATTGCTGCTGTTTTATACCCTGCAGACAGACGGACTTACAGCAGAGTGAAAAGGGAAGGGAGTCTGTTACAGCAGCAGGTACAGGGTTAGACCTGATCCTACGAGACAGATGAGGTGCGCAGATTGATTAGCTATGCCTGTCTGCAGGCAGCAGGAGGATGACTGATGAGGAGAAGGAGGAGGAGGAGGAATAAGAAGAAGAAGAAGAGGAGGAGGAGGAAGAAGAGGAAGAGGAGGAAGAGGAGGAAGAAGAAGAAGAGGAGGAGGAGCAGGAAGAGGAGGAAGAAGAGGAGTAGGAAGACAAGAAAGAGGAAGAAGAAGAAGAAGAGGAGACGGAGGAAGAAGAAGAGGAGGAAGAGTCACTAAAAATGAGAATGTGAGGTGCATCGAGTTCCTTTCACTATAACCACTACCATGGTGGGTAACACATGTAAGATGTAATAATCCAATAAAAGAAGCACCATGAGATGTGCCTCAAAAAGAGCATTGAAGAACCAGACGACCTGATACCTGGACTCAGAAATGTGAATACTGTGGGTGATATTATGGATGTAGATAACTGTTAGCTAACGTCAACAAACGACCACACAAACTACACGTGTGAGCCTTCCATAATGCATCTTAAAACAGTATGACCAAGTGTCCACTGGCTTTGCTTTGTATTTCAGGTATTATATAAATGTAAAGAAACCCAAACCAACTGCTCACTACTTACATGAACGTGTATGTATCTGCAGCTTCTTCTGCGTTAAAGGTTGCAGTGTGAGGTGTGCTGAGCAGGGCGGGGCTTCGCATTCGACAGCATGGTATTAACGCTGCTCGGGCTGTGAGATTCTGCTCAGGGTTCAGCTCCCACTGGAGCCTCGAACACAGAAACCCACTCAGATAGGCACTTTACAGGGAAGCAACAAGCTCCCACTACCTTTAATCTGACCTTTTCGCCTTCGCATTTGCTCAGAGAAAAATGGCTGTGTGAAGGTCAGCTGGAAAATATTCCTGAAGCCTATAAAGACGTGTGTGGTTTGGTTTTTATGTCAGTTTTCTTAACAAGCTGGTTCATATTTACTCATTATGTCAAATTAAAGATGATATCAGAGGAGAAGAATGAGAAATGGAAGATCCAGTCAGGTAACTAGTCGACATTATCAACTTAGTCTCTCGTGCTGTTATTTGATTCTTGTCTAAAAGCTGCCGTCGTCCTGTTGATGGGAGTCTGAGAAGCTGCTGCTGTGAAGCCAGTTGTTTGTGCTGCCTCAGCTTCGTGATGTGTTGAGCTGATATGATGCTCTGTCCGTCGGCCTGTGCAGCACCGACTGGTACAGAGGCATCACTCAGCCGGTCTGTCTGCACCAATGAACAGCTGACGTCACCCACAGATGGAAAATACACAAGTTGTCTCGAGAGGTGGCCCTCTGCACAGAACGCAATCTGCAATAAGGTGACTACCTCTGCTTTTAGTCCTTAACATCAATCTTATCTTCATATCTTGTGTAGATATGTTGGAGCTTTGGCTGAGTGACACGGTCACAGTGTTAAATGTGGATTATTTCAGTGCATGATTTTAGTTTAGAATGTGCAGATATATCATCATAAATCTCATTTTTCAATTTCTCATTGGAAAATAGTGTGATGAAGATGAAGATCTGAAAGACTTAAAAACACTTGTTATTTTTTATAATGAAGTTTTCTTTGTTTTCTTGTAAAAAAGGGGAAATATTTCAGAATTTCACAACCATGTGACACACATTACAGCTGAATAATAACATGGTAATAGTTTGGTAATTTAATAACTCCTGTAATAACCAATGAAAATGCTGCTATACTAATGAGTTCATTTCAGTCTGTTTATAGTGATTCTTTAACATCTTTCTGCACTAAAGTGTCCAGATTTATTCCACTTTAACCTGCAGAGTTTGTGTAACGCGTTGTTTTGCTGCTATGAAAAAGACGTGAATAAACAAAAGACATAAGATGGTGAAAACGATGTGAAAGATGCAAGAGAATGAAAAGACATAAAAAACAAAAGACCTAATGACGAACAGTAAAAGACAAAACAAAATGAAAATGAAAAGATGTAAAAGATGCAACAACAAGCATCACAGACAGACTAAACCTCCACAAACCAGAGAAAACTAGGAAAACTGAATTCCACTACATTTATCAAACTGTGATTCACATCATGGATTCTACATCAAAACATCCTCATGTGATCTGTAGACCTGATCCACCAGACCTACTATGTGCAGCAGGACTCACTATAGTTTGTGTGTTTTTGTGCATTTAGCGGATGTGTTCAGGTGAGTGTTTGTAAAGCACAATGTGAAAACAGTTGGACTAAACTGTGATAATGTAAAGTCACTGCAGGTTTAATTATCTCGAGTGAAAACCAAAGGCTCATGAACAGTCTTTTAATGTTAGTGCTGAAAGTGGACTAACGTGTGGACACCATCACAGACGGTTTAGACTTTGGCAGCTCTGACAAACTCAACACACACTTCAACTGCTGTCAATTTGATGCAACACTTGGACAAATTTAGACGGAACCAAAGTAGGAATCTAATTTAGTGGAAATCATCTCATTATAACTAATAAACAGCAGACATTTGTAATGAATAAGTCGCTTAATGAAGAGGGGAAATGGCTAACAAACAGGAAATTCATTACAGTTGCATATGTATGTTGTGTGTTTGTGTGTGTGATATGTAATATTGCAGTTTTCCATCTCTCAGTCTGAGAGCTTAGAGCTGCATAAGAGGCTTAAAGAGCTGAAATCAGCCATGTTGATAAAGGCCATGCAGCGTCTGTGTGTGTGTTTTAGTCAGGTGTGTGTCTGTTCATGTGTCTGCGTGTGACAAAGCGTGTGTGTGTGTGTGCGTGTGTGTGTGCAAAGGGGATATTAAATACTGAAAACCGCAATCATGGCGTGGGATTAAAGACAAAGCTCCAAAATGGTGGCAGAGGACAGACAGAGGAGACAGAACGGGACAGAAAAGGAAACAAGAAACAAGAGAAGAAGAAGTTGGATTAAGACTTAGTCTGACCAGGTTTAACCTGCATGGTGAGACAATGTCCCACGTTTAGATTTTGAAGAGAAAACAAGAGTTCATCAGATTAAAGTCAGGTTTAGATCCACATGTCGCAAATTTTAACTGAATTTTTAGAAAATCTGCAAAAAAATTGTTTCCAAGATCTTTCAGAGTAAAATAAAAATAAGACACAGATCTACTAAAAGATTCAGATCAGGAGATAATTTGGTTTATTTTTGTCTATTTTGTTGCATATTTAGTTAATTTTTTGTTCCTTTTGTTGATAATTTGGGTCATTTGTTGTTCATTTTATTCATTATTTTGTGTTTATACATATACATATATATATATATATATATATGCATTTTATCTAAATGTAAGTCTACGTCTCATTGGTAACATGAACAGAGTCTTTGTCCACATGTACTTTGTTGGGACCTGGTCTCTAAACAGGAGACTGAGACATCTCAGCATCATTTGTTATGATTTTTGACACTGTATGAAATGACTCCATATTACAACTTGTGCCCATAATTTGGTTCAGTTTACTTTTTAATCCAGCCTGGTGATGTTGCTATAGCAACGAAGTGGATGTGTGGAGGAAGTGAGGGCAGAGGAATCAACGAGTCCAGGAATCACACTGGACTCAAACACAGGAGACCACGGTTTCCTGTTTCAAAGTGACCTGTGGTGATGATTCGTTTTGTCTGTAGCCAGTGTTTGTTATTGTAACTATGACAACCAGGGTCCTAGAGCCTTTAACGCACCTTGATCTATGTAATTTCTGCCTAAAAAAAATCATCATCACTTCTTTTAGACGGTCTACATCTCCATCACTGGCTTGTGTTGTAGTATTCGAGATCGGTCGGTACATTCTGGTCTCGGTCATGACTTGGTCTCAGCTACAGCTGTGATTAAATAGGATCAAATCCCCACAGCCGTGGTTCAAACAGCAGCTGATTAACATCCACATAGTTGAGTCCAGCTGCACCACGTGACCGACCGAGGCTCATGTTCATACATGCAGCTGTGTCTAGCTGCATTTTCTCTCAGATCTTAATGAGAAAGTAACGCTGTCTCTGCTCCCTGTGAGTTACAACATGTGCTCCTCATCCCTCAATGTGTCATTAAAAATCACATTCTATTGACGTCAGGCTCATTGAAGTGGGTTCTATGTAGCGCTGAAGTCACCGCTGCAGGAATGTGTTCAGCTGTGGGCAGAGCCACGGCACAAATAGAGCTGATGTTATTATCGTCAACACACATACACAATGGAAAGAAAAACATCGATTTGCCCGAGATGTCGTGTTTCTTCAGTCAGACATGAAGTTTGGGACATGTGTGAACTTATAATGGAGAGTTTTTATGTATTTTTACAGAAAAGATCGATTTAACCATTAGAATCAGACTGGTTTGTTATAAATAGTCATATATAGTTTGATTTTATCTCACTTTTACTTTAACAGACAACTGCATGAAGAAACTGTAAGATTATTATTATGATCATTATTATTCTTTATTTTGTTGAATGACTCACGTTTGTTTACATGTTATTTTTAAATCTAAAGATGATGCTGAATTCAGCTCTCTGTTTTCTTGTGTCCAGGTAGGATTCAGAGGTCAGAGGTCAGAGTCTCTAAACATGTCTGTACTGAACATGTTTAAGTGTAAAACCTGTCAAACACCGGACGGAGCCTCTCAACTCCACTGTAAAAGTACAACATAGCAGGAGGGGAAACTTCAACAGTGTCAATACTAATTCATTTCCAGCTTTTAGTTTGTCTTTATGGCTTTGCCTCAGTGACCAACCAGAGGTCAATATTCTCAACGAAGGGAAGAAGAAGACGGAAAGCGGTCGATTCTAATTATAAAACAGGTGTTGTGAATGAATATTTTATGTGGAACAGCAGCAAGTGTTTGTTCTGTTCACAAACTGATGAAGCCGCCACTCTAGATGGAAAAACAACAATGCACTTTGTTTTGAAATATCAAAAGGAGCAACGAGAATTTACATGTTTTTACACTCATTTTATGTGTGCGCAAACATGTAACTACAGGTAAAAAAAGACATAAGAAGCTTTTAAAGACTCAACAGTGATTCATATGTAAATCTCAGCTTCAGGAATTTCAGTGTTTCTGCTGCCGACTCCCTGAACATAACTACGATAATCAGCATGTGTTTAAGGAACAGTTCAACATTTTGGAAACACATTCAGCTCTTGAACTGACACAGGGATTATTTTTCTTCTAATGAAAACATACAACAGACCATTACAGCAAATCAAATTACAGATTTCAAATGTTTTAACGTAAGGTTTTTGGTAGCTTTTAGAGATTTTAATGTGGAAATATTAAATACTATGCACTTAACCTTTTAACATACACTCTTTTCATGGACTATTTGGGTTTTAATAGAAGTATTGTATGTATTAGACTTCATTTGAAAAGGAACATCTTCTAGTTTCTGTGTCTTGAAAATCACTACATCTGCCATTAAGAGAGAAAATCTATGTAGCTTCCTTTTGTTTAAACGTTTGAGTAAACGTCCCTTTGTGCTCTAAGAAATAAGGGTTTTTGCACTATTTTTGTGACAATTTATTGACTAATCCATCAGATAATTTGCAGATGAACCTTTCAACATCCTCTTTTCATGGAAACATCACCTGAAGCGAACGTTCTTGGAGCTTTCGCCTTGGTTTAAGTTTAGGGAGCAGAAGAAGTGCATGTATTAGACCTAATTTTTAAACATGGCTCAAAGGTAACCATAACCATAAAAACATGGTGGATGGTACAAGGTTAAAACACTAAAATCTATTCCCTGTTTTGTGTCTCCTGAAACACTAATACAAAGGGGTAATAAAATGTTTTTTCCTTTGAGCTGCTTAACCACTTTATCTTCCACCCACAATGAGTTTTATTTAATTTCCCCAATATCTATAGTGCTCTCCACTGGTGTTTTTTCTTTGCTGATGGCAGCTCTGCAGATGCATTTTTGAGGTAAAATAGTGTTATGGCCTCTGTATCTAATAAACCCAGAGAGAGAGAGAGAGAGAAACAAAAACAAACAGGGACAAAGAGTGAGACAGAAAGGAGCTATATTTGGAAGCACCGCTGCCTTGTACTGTATGGGAATGTAATAAATCTGTTGTGCCATAATAGTGAATGGTGGCGGCGTGTGTGTCTGTGTGTGTGTGAGAGAGAGAATGAATGGTGGCCTGTCTTGTCCTCCAGTGCTTCTGCTCCATGCTAATTGGTCGTCGAGTTAAGTGCTGCTGCTGCACTATTCTCCAGATAGATGGGATGGAGGGAAGGAGGGAGGGGGAGAGGAAGGAGGGATAGGAAGCGAAGGCAGGGAGGGTGGGAGGGAGGGAGGGAGGGAGGAGGAGAATAAAATAATGCAACCGAGGACAGAGGAAGGAGGAGGAGGAGGAGGAGGAGGAGGAGGGAGGACTGAGTGATGGCTGAGATGAAACTGGATCGAAGGATGCATGAGTAATAGGAATGAGAGGTCTGAAGGAAGGAGATGGAGGGACAGAGGGACTGAGGTAGGATTTACGAGGGAGGGATGTAGGTTGAGTAAAGGAAACCAGGGTGAGACAAGGTTGTGTGGACAGAAACAGTTTGTCCTCAGCTTTTCCTGCTTAAAGTTGGGTGGACACTGTCCTTCTAAGGCCGTCCTAGATGAAAGATGACAAGACGGGACAGTGTATTTGGTCGGGGCTAGAAAATGGTGGTCCTACATCGCAGTGTGAGGGACGTTCAGAGACGAACGCATTCTCAGTCTTAAACCACCTCTATATCATCAATTATCAACACACAGGAACCAGAGAGAAGTTGATGTAAGTCATTAGACATCGGAGACTGATGACATGGATCAGGGTTTCATGTAACATTTCATTTGTTTTCTCTCTCTCTTCTTATTTTACCCCGTTTTCTAACCCTAACCAGGTTGTTTTTATGCTTAAACCATACCAAATTGTAACTATGGCTTTATCTAAAAATCACCAGTACCCCATATGTTGGAAAATGATGCTTTAAAAGTACCCTGTGTGTTGAAATTGTGATGCAGACAGAAACTGAGACTGTTGTGTATGATGACGCAGACACCTGCATTCACTGCCTGATTGTGTTTTTCCCTGATTTGTCGCAGCTCTGCCTGTCTTCACCAAGATGGGTCGATCTGTGAAAGGACCTGAAACCACCCATGTTTACGTACCTCTTGCAAAAGAAAGACAAAGTGACATAGACCAGTTGACATTAAATAGGGACACACCTTAGAAGGAGGAGGTGGTGGATGATATGGACTTAAACACAAGAGACTCATTTATGTCCCGAAGATAAATACTGTATTCACTTTTCTTTCTGCTTTTTATGTTAGCTCTCTCAACAATGTTAACCAAGTTGTTTTGTGCCTAAACAGAACCATAAACACGTGTTTGTTACTGTAACCATGACGATCGAACATAAACAAACAAATAAAATCAATACATATACATGGCATTACTGTAATCCTCCTGCATGTGTTCTAACATCAGAGATGTTTACATCCTGTTACTTTGATTTTATTGCATCACTGCTTGTTGCTATTTTTACCCTCATGTTATGTTTTCCTTTCATTTCTCCACACTACGTCCTCTCCTGCCACATTAGCTTTACTGCTGCAAAGACAAAATTTCTCCAAGGGTGCAATTATGGAGTTTTGTATATTTTTTTTTTAAACATTCCATCGATATTCATGCATTTTGAGTTTAAAAAAAAAATCAAATTCCACAGCTCTGCCTCTTATTTGCAGTATCCAGTTTGAAACATTGCCAAATTTCATATGCTGCCAAACACTGTTCAGGTTTGTGATAAAGAACCAGTGTGTAGAGCCAGGGGTGCTTTATTTTAGCTTAAAATGATGATCTCATTTTGGAAAGTAACTCACTTCGCTTCGGGTCTGCATTTCGATATTAGATGTTTTTGTTGCTGCATCACATCTTGTTTCGACTCAAATAAACTTTGACTGCGGGACTTTGGCAAGACATTGTGCACCGATTTAACTCTGTTATTATTAGAGCTTTAAAGTCTCCAGACATTAACCAACAAAGTGCATGAACCAAACTTCTAATTCTTAAAAGTTTAAAATTACATGCAAATATTTGGAGGAAGCTGCAAGGAGTTTAATATTTTTTTCCTGGAGTTATTTACCTTAGGTTTATTTGACAGTGGGATCAAACCTCCAAACCTTCAGTGACCTCTGCCAGGTTTTCAATGACAGCTGTGTGTTTGTGTGTGTGTTATGGGGGGAGAGAAAAGGAGGGAGAATAATGTCTTCCGAGGAGCAAGAGGAGAGGAATGAGACGTTTGGCCAAGACACAGCGGTAACTCTCTGCTCTGTTCATTAGACTGCTGGCCCTGTTATTCCCGATACACACACATACATAGACCCTTGCAGCAGGTGGGCCTTTTGATTTGTCACCCAGGAAGAACCACATCTCATTTGCATACAGATGCCCCCTTCACTGCAGAGGAAGGCAGCACACGCACACACACAAACACTTCCTTCAGGCACCTCTAACACACTGAGGTCCATACAACCCTTAGCCTGTCTCACTTCTTCTTCTTCCCCTTTTTGTCAACTTTACTGCAATTTTGGAGAAAAAAACCCCAAAAGAGTGGAATTTCTCTTACTTAAATGCCTTTATATGTGTTTGCATCCATGCATGCGTGTGCAGATGAGAATATGTTCCATTATGAATCTGTGTTCACACTCAACGTGCAGGTAAATCATGACAGTTTTAGCATTAAGAGTTGTGGTGTTAAGGTTAGAGGAAGAGTGACGTTAAGGTCTCCAGGTTGTGTAGCATTTATTACAACCTGCACTATTTTCTGTCCTTGCATTATGTTCAACGTCTATTGTTATACTTAGTGTTAGTCTTTGCATCAACAGGCAATAAACCTGTTTCTGAAACGAGGAGAAACAGGACTGTGTGTGTGTGTTTAAGATAAGAAAAGATGAAACTGATGAAACTGAGAAGTAGCTCAACAAAATAAAATAAAATAAAATAAAATAAAATAAAATAAAATAAAATAAAATAAAATAAAATAAAATAAAACAAGAACAAGAACAAGTAAATAGTTACAGTAGTAAGTGTTAATAAATGTAGTAAGTTACAGTCGTAGTAGTAGATTTATGAATGCTCTTTCTCAAATGTCCTGACATGTACTTTCATACACATGCAAGTGCATGTGTGTCTCGGAGGCTCTTGCACCTTGCATCTGTTCTGTCTTGTCAGAGTTTTGAGGAGTTTTGTGTGTTGGTGTCAAACAACGGCGGCTTGTTTGCAGACCCCAACACACACATACTGAGACAACAAGAATGAGACTGAATACCATAGTGAGAGTAGTGAAGCTTTACAAAGGAGAAGGAAAGATGTGACTGTAGAAGAAGGGACGATGTGAACTGAAGCATCACATGTGATTTGTCTGTTAGGGCCTTTGGAGGGAAATTCATTTAATTTCCAAGTCAAATAACTCTTCATTTAGCAGTTTTAAATAACATTTTAAATGTTAATAAAATTGTAGATTAATTACTGTATATATTTTTTTGTTTAACCCTGTCTCTTGCAGTTTGAAGCTGCAGATTTCATGTTATAAAACATTTGTAGGCATTTGCAGTATTTGTTTCATTCTACATAGAAAACACTTCTCGACTCTCTCTGCAGCAGTTTTATGAACCCTTTTTCTGACAGAAACATTCATTTCCAACATGAATTTGAGGCAAAAAAAAGCTCTGAAGCATATTTAAGAGTGGCGCACAGTGTGTCCGACAAGTCTCTAGCAGAGCTGGAGAAAACGTCATGCTGTGATTGGCTCTGGGGCAGTGATTACATCAGAGACTCTGCAGGCGCTATGATAACACTGGGAAGTGGCTGGTGTTTAACTGGAGGTGGGTTTGTTTGGTACAATACACACAAAAACACGCCTGCCTCGTTTTACTGCGGGGAAGTAAATAATTATATAGAAAGCCTGGAGGCTGTGAATATTATATTGGGAGTAATTATGCGTGATAGTAATAGATTTAGGTCATTAAAATGTTTCACCCACTGAATCATTCTGCCACCTGCCACCGACTACACACAGCTGAAGTGGATGCATATGAAGGCACTTCAATCCTGACACAAGACTGTTTTTCCACATGCTTTGAGTTTGTATAAAGTAGAGGCAGAGAACGAGTCAAACCGCAGAGACGTGAATGCACGCCGCTCTCCTCTGCTTCGCATTTACACATTCAAATGAGCCGAAAAACTGCAGGATGAGTGCAGTTTGTGTCACATTGCAACAAGTTTCTTCCCTGAGTATTCTGGTCATATACAGCTGAATACATTTTGCAGGATGTGTAATGTACAAGATGAAACATGTTGAATGGATGTACAAACTGCACAAATGCACAGTTTGTAAGAAAACTGATATCTGCTTCCAACCATGTCTCACAAAAATTATGTCATATGCAACTAAACTGTGCAAATACATTTTGTTAGAAATGTAATGCAGCATTTTCCTGTTTGTTGAAGGCATAGGGTTGTCCTGCAACAAAGTTCACATTTTTCAATTGAAAATATATTATTTATCAACAGAGTTGTGTACAAAAATGTGGAAAAGCTAGATCAGAAAAAACAGCCCACTGGGGACATATTTTCATTTGATGCTGCATTGAAAACTTATAATTGTAGGGAAAACCCTATGTTGCCACCTGTGTTAAGTTGTTAATAATCATAATTTTTAAAGTGTTTGAACTGCTGACCCTGAGCGTAGATGTAAACTGTTGACAGAAAAACACGATAGTACCACAAAAAGAGCCTCCAAAGTGATTTACAATAACAGTTTTGACACTAGCATTATTACACTTTTTGTTTTGGTTTAGACACTGACAGCACTTGGTTAGGTTTTTACAGAAAGAAACAAGTCTGCAAAGATGTGATAAAGAATGCCTCCCAATGACATTTATTCATAGTTAAACTAAACCACAATCTTTGTGGTTTCTAATTTGCTTTCTTATCAAAGCAAATTAGTAGTATTGAATTTAATGTATATGTGTTCAGTTACAAATGACACCATGTTGTTTTGTCCTGGAAACAAGCAACACAAACTTGCAACTCACTAAAACACAGCTCCTCTCGCTGCTCAGCGCAGTCGTATGTCACATCAGGACAGAATTAAGAGTTTAGACAAATACAGTTTCACCTCTGATCCTGTAATCCTGATTTCTGCTGGACTGTGTTGGTGTGTGTTGGTGTGTGTGAATGGGGGGAGGTGCAACGCAAGCACAGTCAAGGCCCCGCTGTCCCCACGGACACACAACATCAGACAACACAACCTCAAGGCTGAACACACAGATAAACCAACACACTACGGATCCATACGTCTGTCCCACAGCATCAAAACAAACCTCGAACGTTCACAGACACTCATCACATACCTTTTTGCTGTGTGTATGCGTTTTAAAATAGAAGATTAATAATGAATGAGGATAATTAAATGTTTCCATAATGGGTCGAAGCACTGAGTTGTCTATTTATCCTTCAATAAGATGGATGAATGGAAAGGTTCGTACATGTTTTTCCTGCTCAGCTACAGTTGTTTTCACAAATAATTCAAATCCAGGGACAATAATATAGGATATAAAGGAGATACATGAAATGGGACATTTGTACCAGCTTCAGAATAGGGGCCCAGACACTAAATGTTGTCTAGGTTTGAAAAAGTACATATATTAAACACATTTCCACCCCACAAGGCATCCACCCACAAGGCATCAAAAGCTAACAACCTAAATTAAAAACCAGGACTTGTCTAAACTAAACCTGAACCTAAGCTAAAAGGTAAATTACTAAAAGGTCCCAGGACATTTTCGCCATCAATCATACAGTATTTAAAGTGATACAACACAATAGACACACATGATAAGAGGGAAAAAAACAGTGCGTTTTAAAACCAGAGGTTGACCAATGTGGGTTTTTAAAGGGTGAAACAATAAGAATAGTTTGGGGCAGGAAAAAGTCCAATTCCTCCCAGAATTTTGACACACTTTTTTTAAAAACAAATAACTTGAACTAAATGTCTAAGTGATAAACACCTAAGTGAATAAATCAATAAATAACTAAATCTGGATCAGTGGACATTGAACTCAGAGAAATGAGTCAACAAAACTGGAACTGAACCATCAAATTCCAAGTGATTCTGGGTGTGATTTTTTATTTGTTTAGTTATTACTTTCCCTCTAAGCCAGTAATTCCACTTTAGAAGCCTAATATCATCCATCGGCTAGTATCTGAGCCAAATTCTGCTGATACGATCCATGAACCATCCATCCATCCATCCATCCATCCATCATCAGCAGCAGCATCTTACCGGGGTAGAAGTCTTTGGATTTCGATAGTTTGATGGTGGCTCCAGTCTCTTTCTGCAGCTGGACAATGGTCTGACCTCCCTTCCCGATGATGGAACCGGCCGCATAGCTGGGAATCAAAACCTTCAGGAAGTACTCGCCTTCCTCTGCAGCAGGAAACAGGAAACAGGAAGTCAGAGAGAGAGAGCTACTACTGCAAGTATTCACTTCACATAAAGGTGGAAGAGGAACACGTTAAAAAAAGGCACCAGTAAACATTATTGACCTGTTTGAACCTTTGCCCTCATGCCTCCTTTTTATTTGTATTTTATTTGTTTTTATTTGATGTACCCGCTGATTGCTGCTGAAGAGAGAAAAATTAGTTTAACAGTTAATGAGTAGACTGCCGTGTGTTTGTGGTTGCTACGGCGATTCCCGCCACTTTATTTCTGGTTGCTAGGGTGATTCACTTTTGTGAGTGCAGCACAGATACTGAGAAACTGAGAATGACATTGGGAAAGCACTCAAACAAAGGCTTGTCAGATGCAAGAGCAATTTAAAATCACCAAAACCGTGAAGGAGAGGAGACTTGTCTGAACACGCTGATATAAATGTTATGTAGGTTTAGTGTAAATTGTGTGAAAGACAGCGATGTAAAAAAGAGAGTTTTTGTGGATTTGAACATAAATGTCTGCTCTGATTTATTATTGGGTTTAATGGGGCAGTTGGATGGAACTCCTATCACTTTTCCTGTCACGGGATGGCATTTGTATAGAATAAGAAGAAAAAGTTATTCATTAATTCATTTCCTGACGTAGATGAAAATATAGTTGTTTTGAGTGTCATAATTGCCACAATTGTACAGTGTTGTTACTTATTATTTAACACCACTAGTAAGTAAGGGTTCCAGTATGTCACATGTACAAACCATAACAGCACCAGAAATCTTTGTGGAACCTTATTGCAGATTTGAGACCCAGAAAAATAGAGTTGTAGATCACCAATATGCTCCATCACGACACCAACAGAAACATGGAGCTGCATATTTGAAATAAAAGGATCTGAAACTGGCAGGTCAGGGGTTAATCTGAACTCAAACTCGGATGAATATTCTTATTGGATCATTACGCTTCATGTCTTGAAAACATGGCCTGATTCTGAGATGTAGGTTTCCACCAGTGGGTTTATCTTGACTCTTAACATGTGGGCCCCTTTAGCTGGATCTGGTCCACAATGACGTTGTCTTTGTCCTTGGCCCATGCCCGACCCTTCCACCAAGTTTCATGAAAATCAGCGCGGTAGTGTTTCCAGCTGACAGAGAAACAAACAGGTGGCGCGGAAAACAGACCATCCTTGGCGGAGGTAACGAGGCTCATTTGATTTGAGTTAGTATAAACTGTGAAGTGAAAGCTAAGTGTTGTGGGCAATCACAGTCTGACAGCACAGATGCGAGTGGAGCCGCATCACTACACCAAAACAGAATTATTTGTCTCCGTTTCTGCTTCCTCTCCAAGACTTTCCAAAGCTGCACAAATCCACCCAATCACATCAAAATGATGACTGATATCATGACAACTAATTATTTCCATAATCTGATGAGTCCCTGCCAGTATTATCTCTCCCCCTTTTTTCTCTGTTCGTCCATTTGTGCGAGCCTCTAAACACTCTCTCCAGATTGGTCTGATCTAATTTCAGTGTCGGACCGGAGGAATCTGGTCCTCGTCACCGCCTTGGCACAAAGAGAGAGAGAAAGAGAAGGAGCTGAGGAATATGCTGCCCGCTGGTTTTATTATGAAAGCTAATCAGATTCGAACAACGCTTGTGGCATAACATAATACGCCACAACCCTGACACACTCAGATGCCCACAAATACACAGACTATGCTCACACTGCAGGAAAAAGTGGCACATATCGAATCTGTTTTGATTTTCACAACGTTGGTTTTCTATCCCAACGGCAAACACCAAGTTCCTTAAATGCCACAAAACAATGAAACATGGAATTAAATTAACACAGTAATCTATTTTGTTTTATTCCTACATATAAATACACACAGATTTATATGTGGTCAGTGATTTATAAGGATTTAAATTTAAAATACATATAGATAATGCCTCTACAGGAACAACAAATTAAAAAAAATACTGGATCAGAAGCTGATTAAATGTCACTTCCAGATTCGGAGTAATTCCGACCTACTAAACTTTGACAAATGTATACATTTCTTTAGGTGTGTGAATGGCCTCATACTGGAAATACTCAGTCAAATGATTTTAAAATATAACTCAGAAACTCAAAACCACATTTGTTCTGTCGTCTTTTTCAGTTGAAGGTTCACAGATTTGAAAACACTTTGTCATCAGAAATAAAAAAACATTAACTGGTTTAAAAAATTTAAATATTAAACTATGGGTTAAACAAAGACTGTCATTTAATTTTTGTTGTTTGTATAAGTTGTTTATTGTTGTTCTCTTAACTTGCACTATAGTTTGTTCCTGGTTTTTGTGCTGGTTTGTTTCTTGTATTAATCTTGTTCCTTAAAGATTAAACAGGGATAAATATCTTCAAATCAGCTTCAGTTTTAAATGTAAACACTGACATTGACTCCAGTGGTCTCCGTGTTCATGCTGCAAAACAGGAATCCCACAAAGTAAAGCCTCGAGAAATGAGAAAAATAATCATTACACAGTGATCGCATTTTAAGAAAATATATCTAACATTGTCCTTCTACTCCTTACATTTTCAAAACACGCTTTAGTTTGAATGCATTTCAGGTGAATTATCCATGATTGTTATTTTACATCATTGTGCATCTTCACATCAAGACTGATTTAAATGGATGAAACATTAACACATAGAAAAGACAAACTAAAAGAGAAACACACAACAAATTCACACACGACAAGAAAGTCATGAAAAAGATGTGAAAAGTGTAAATTATGTAAAAAATGCAACAAGATGAATGTGATGTAAAAAATGTAAGAGGATGAAATGACTTAAAAGACAAAAAGACAAAAAAAAAAACATAAGACAAACGTCAAAAATAAAAGAAGATGAAAAACAACATAAAAGATAATGTAAAGAAAGTAACAAAACAAAAATAACAAGTTAATGTTGATTATTTTCAGTCTATTGTTGATTTGATTTGAAGTTAAATGGTTTAATAGTCTTCACTTTATATTAATATGACGTCAGGTTCATGTCCTTCAAAGACTTTAGACTTTTAGACATTGAGGACGTTTCAGAGACTGGACTTTGTCACTTTTACTGCAGTAAAGAAAACCAGTACTTGTACTTTTACCACAGTATGTATACTTGTACTGCAGGAAACTCTGTGCGGACTTTAGCCTCGTCTGTTGTCGAGGGTCAAACACTCTCCAACATAGAAAACATGATTATGTGTGTGCAGTTTATTCAAGTAACACAACGTAGATGAATGTTAAAGTCGACACAATCCATACGACTAGAAGGAGGACTGTGTTCTCCAGCTGTTCTGTTGTCTGTAAAAAAGGTTGTATTTGCATGTGAACTGAAAACAACCTCCATTACAGGTGCGCTAACTGCCTTAATGAGGTTTGACATTTTCACGTTGATGTTGGTGCTTTTTGTTATTCTCCAGACTCTCTTCAGAGCTGAAACAAAACGGGCTTCACCGTTTGTTTCTGTGAAAAATGATGAGGCTGAAGCTGAGGGCAAAGCACAAGGTCAGAGCACATTTTAATCATTTCCGCTGGAGGCGAGGACGGGAGCGAACCTGTGACCTTTCGGTTGAAGACCAGACCACGAGAGAGGAAACGGACTTCTCAGGTAGATACGAGCAGAACCAGAGACATGTGTGAATCTAAGTCTGGACAATGTCGGAAGAAACGTTATTGCTACAAAGGTTTTCATACCAGGCGAGGAACAGTTTGTTGCTTGCTTTAAAATGAGGAACTTTAGGTTTCACAAATAACAAAATACTCAAACTTCAGTAAAATTGGAAAAAATATTCACAAATTCGTAAAAACCAGGTTCAGCTGCTAATTTTTACTCATAGAATTAAAACTTTATTGTCAAAATATTATATTTTAATCTTCAGGCCCTAATCCTCCTTCATAAGAAACAATAGATTGTTTCTAACAGGAAAATGCAGAGAGCCAATTAATCGACCGATATCACTGCTCCTGCGAAAGACAGTTGGACATTTACTATGTTTGACTTCATTAGAAACCAGATACCTGTTGAACAAGAAGTACACACATAAATGAATAAACAATAAATAAATATACCTGGAACTCAATGTCAAGCTAAATGTCAAGAATCTACATGATTCTAGGTGCAAATGTTTTTTTTGTTTTCTCTCAGAGTCAATATATGTAGTTAATATTATCCATCACTGTTATCGGAGCCGAGTTCTGCCGATGCTTGTAGTTTGTACAACGTCTGATTGGTGCAGATGAATCATCCATCTCTGCTCAGTACAGTAATTTAAATACATCAAGCCAAAACTACAGCAGGATACGATGATGGCAGAAAACACTGTGTTTATCTGAACCTTATCAGTCAGTATTTACAACAATCACAACTAAACTAGTGAAGCCCCGTGTGTTGCCGTCAGCACTAACAACCCGTGTTGGCTAAATGAATGAACGATTCTATTTTGTTCCATGTCTCTTTAAATGTCTGCTGATTCATGGCAGAGCTTCCCTCCCCATCAGCTTTCTTCATATTGGATAATCCAGGACATGTAACCTCAGGAGGCAGATTAAAATAGGATTATTATTACAGGGCCAAACTTTCTCACAAGGGCAAAGCTCGGTGTAACATCACTGTTCTGTGACTCCTACACAGGTGAAAACCTGAAGACTCTGACCTCTGGAAATATACTGAATGATCCAGAATATGTCTGCACACACAGTTTACAGCATGTAGCTACTCCCACTCTTTTAATAGCTCTCTAACACTTAAGTTGCTACAAAACAAAGGTGCAACAGAGGTGTCTGCGACATCTTGTTATAAATACACGTATAGACTGAAGTGTTTCCAGTTCTGTGGCTGAGGCTGCTGAGGTCAGAAATGTCTGTAAAAAGAAAATATTTCAGTTGCATAAGTGTGCGTAACCTGAGACAAACGGTACAGGAGGCGTTAATGAAAGCTTCTGCACAAACCTACACTGACAAAAGTTATCAGAACAGACAAGAGAACATCCTCGACGGATGTGTAACAGCTGGACCTTAAAAACCTGACCGACAGCTCATGTTGCTAAGCACAGATCAGGTCTCGAAATCCCCCAAACCTCCCTCAAGACAGTAGATTCAGTAGACAGGAGATTCTGAACCCTGAACATCTACATCAAAGTAATAAATACTGAAGAAATCTGAATCACTGAGCATCAAACTCAAATCTAGAACTGAACATCAAACTAACAATTTAGGTTTATTATTTTTACTAACTCACCTGTTGTAATTGTAGGCAATTAAGTCTTAAAGTCATTCATAATTAAAGGTGTATCGGCTTTGATTGACAGCTCTGAGTCAGACTTTCATAGCTTCTGTTTACTGAATAAAACACATATTCTTCCTGACAGACGTGACACTGATAAGACCCGTACTGTCAGTTTTCCTACTATTATGAGGCTGAGATGCAGCACTGAACGCAAGTTATTCTTGCAGTTTTTCTTTTCTCCAAACCCACCACCGATTCACCTAAAAATGCTGGAACACAAACAGAACCTACACCCTCTGAAAAAAACCCTGCACATTGTTAGCATAGCATTCTGATTACCTTTATATGATCTGTCAGCTAAACCTGCTCACCTTCTGACATTAACACAACTGTACGTGTTAACATTTATCACGCAACTGAAACTACTCGTATTGTGTTAGTTAAGTGATGTTGGTGTTTTTGATAAGTTAGTGCTAGCTTTACAAGTAGTTTTGACTCTAACTCCCTTTTCCTCAGCTCCATCTTCTTATCCAAATATGGTCACTTCTGGCTCCAAAAAACCAAGATGGCGTTGACGAAACCAGCAGGTCATAAACCAATGGATGACGTCACAGTGGCTATGTCGATGTCTTTTAAATAGTCTATGGTTGTGACTTATTATTTGATTATTAAACCTCTAGACGTGTTCAGATTGTACGTAACTACACTAGATTTCTCATAAAACCATCATACTACTATGAAAGGTATGAAAAACACATTCTGGCAGCCACGTTGCATCTGCTTTTAGTAAAGCAGATTTCTCACACTAATCTCCACAAATAGTAGGCGATAAGAATTATGATCATTCTTTGAACACGTTGTCGTCATCAATCTTCTAATCTTTCTGCCAGGTTCTGTTGTGTTTTAAAGTGGCTATACAGTGTGGTGAGTGTTTCACAGTGGGTGGGCTCTGATCTTCTCTTGTACTCTTCAGCCTCGCTGAATACAGACAGGAAACATGACACGTCCCTGCCCTTCCTCAGCTCCACTAGTGATGAAATACAAACTGCAGAGCTCAAACATGGACGTAGACCAGAGAAAAACTGCTGCTGTTAATCACAAGTCCCTGACGTGCATTAGAAGCTTTGTTGTTTCTAGTGAGTGAAATCCTGAGTTTTGAGGGAAAATAAAGACAGCACTGCTTGCCACATGGGACTGTCGCTTCCAACTTTTGTTCTGTACAAACATCATTCTTAACAGACACACAACAGATTTTACAAATGAAAACCTCATCTCCCATCAACGTTTCCCAGAAGCTGTGAGAGATACACGTGCTGTGATTGGCTAATGAAACCTGAATGGGTGGAATTTAAGTCAAATACACAAAGCAGAAAAAATAGGTTTCTTTCATGATGCTGACGGATCAGCCGGCCTGTTGTACGGCTTTTACAAAGAGCACTAAATTGTAGGTTGCAAGTGTTTTTAAGTCTGTTTAGTGCTGATTCTGTAGATAGATTTTGTGGATTCTGCTAGTTTACAAATCACAGAATGGTTTAGCTCAGATTACATCTGTAATATGTTTAGAGATTATAAAGCTAGCAGGGCTCTTAGATCCACTGACTCAGGTTAACTAGTTGAGACCAGAGTTTACACTAAACATGGAGAAGCAGCATTTAGCTGTTACGCTGCAAACAAATGAAACAAACTGCCAGTCGATGTGAAATTTGCATTAAATGTGGAAACTTTTAAATCCAAGTTAAAAACATTCCTTTTTTCATGTGCCTATGCATGAAATCCGCAGTGTGTCATTTACTGCGAAGTATTCTTATAATAATTTTAATTGCATGTACTTTAGTTTTAGTTTGTTTTTTTTCTTGATTTTGTGCTTTTTGACCTTTTGATCTTTCGTTGTTTTAGGCTTTTATTTTTGTTGTTTTGGTGTTTTGTTTTTGTTCCTGTGTGTGCGTGTGTGAAAAGCATTGAGCTGCCTTTGTGTATGAAGTGCGCTATATAAATAAACTTGCCTTGCTTTGCCTAGATTCTCTCAGAAATAAAGGTGTTTCTTTAGTCCATTTTAACCTGCAGGAGTTTGTGTAACATGTTTGTCTGAGGCTGAAAGGAAACAAGGAAAGGAAAGGAAAGGAAACAAGAGGACATTATAGGAGACAAAAGGAGAGGGAAGACAGAGGCAGGATAAGAGGAGAAATGAGGGAAATAGGATGAGAGGGGAAAGAAGGAGAAGATAAATGTAACGAGCAGAAGATGGACAGTTTTAGGCCATAATCATGTGACGTTTTAAACAAAGTGCAGCTGTGAGTGTTGTTAATGATTCAGAGCAGGAACTTCATCTACACAGTAAACATGAGATTTTTCTTGTTGCTATGAATCTAATAAGCTGACTTGCCTCAGGTTGCCAGGATGAGGTTTGTTGTTAATAAAACAGAAAGACAAAGGAGGTGAAGAGAAAGTTCTTCTTTATTTAGTTTCACCAAATAAAGATTAGAAGCTGCTGTTGAAGAGATGGACATGCATTAAACTAATGACATGAACTGAGATAAATCACAGCCAAACACGGACCTCGCCTCTCCTCTCCTCTCCTCTCCTCTCCTCTCCTCTCCTCTCCTCTCCTCTCCTCTCCTCGCCTCTCCTCTCCTCTCCTCTCCTCTCCTCTCCTCTCCTCTCCTCTCCTCATCTTCTGTGTCCTCCTCACTGCAGTGACCCACTTTGAGTGTGAAGCCTTGGACTGACCTGCTTTAGATAGAGACTACAGCTAATTATAACCAGCCTGTATTAATAAGGCAGGGGGATTGGTAAATACGACTCCTCTCTCACACAAATACAAAGATGTGTCTGCAGCACAAAACACACACACACACCGTCACAAACACCTCCTCCACAAACAGACCGTTTCCGACATCTCATAAACAAGCTTCCACACCTCAGCAACATGACTCATCATGTATATAAGGGCCTGTAATGAGTGACTCATGTTCATCACTTGTGCCTGTTGCATGGTAACACGCAAGTGTTACCATTGCAATCATTAAAATGTTATTTATTGTGCAGCATAGACAATATCTAACAGCATCCTCAATTTGCATTACACCTCATTTTAAAAACTCAGGTGGAGCAGAGCATCCAGTAAAATCACACGGGTTCTTCTGTATGTTTGACGCTGCCGGCAATTATTTCTCTGATACAAAATGATTTGTGAACATTATCCTTGAAAAATGTCAGTTTTACGTAACAGGCAGGTGTTTAAAAGCCAAACTCAGTGCAGATGTTTTAGCCTGAGATTCAACACAACCCGAGGGCTGATGTATCCTTGAAAACGTGTGTATGATTAAAGCACAGTGCAGAGCCCAGTGTTGAGTTTGTTAACAGGGTTATGCAACAAAGATTGAGTTACACGTTGAAAATAAGCTTTTAGCAGAGTTGATAACCGTCATGACTCGATTTTTATGATCTAACTTTCAGATATAAAAAAAAAAACAACTTGAAAAGTGCACTGCACTCTGAGCCTCTTCCTCCTACACTGCATCACGCTGGATGTTTACAGGAAGGTTTAATCAGCATTCTTAAACTTTTATCAGCTCCATCTCTTAGTTTTTAAAAAGCAAACACCAAAAAGTGATGCTGAAGTGTTTTTAAAGTTGAAGATGTTAGTGCACGACATTAAACAGTTTTTTATATCTAAGACACATCAGCAGAACTTCAGCATCTCTGACTTACAGATATTTGGATGCACCTCATCAAACACTTCAACGCAATGTTTATTAAAAATACATCAGAAATTAGTGGGATTTCTCTAATGAAATGTTGATTTACAAAGTGCAAAAAGAGTTTGATAAATATATAGCAACATGAATCCTGACTGTAACCACATTAGGTTGTGTTCATGTATGTGTAGAGTTAATTTAACTCTATTTTGTGTTTGTTTATCATGTGACAGTATCAGCAAATCCACAGTAAGACTGGAACCATAGATCTGATCCATCAGGGTTTTTCCCTAGTTTTCTGAAGGCTTAGTTGCTGTGGTTGTGGTTCAGGTTGTGTTGATTTGATGGATGTTATTGGACTCAAAAACTGCAAATTTATTCTTACATATGTTTAGGCTCTTACACCCTCAGTTTGTGGAAAACTCAGGCACACCGCTGGGAGGTTTGGAATCCTCTCATAAGAACATGTTACATTTTTCAATAAAAACAATACATAATTTTAGATGATTATTCATCACCATAGTTACCATATCTATGAAAAAATGTAGTTTATTTACTCCAACCAGATCTGGGACAAGTCATTTAGTTTTGATGTTTTCTACATTGAATCTGCATTAAAATAAACTGTGCTATCATTTATTCCATAAATAATTTGGTGACGCTTTCAATCTAAGACAATGCTTCAGCCCTTTTCACTCAATTGTAGCTCGATGTCCTCACAATGACTTTTAAATAAAACTAAATTCTGTGAAAAATTTCAATTTTAGCAAAAAAAATTCTGGATAATTTTTCTCATAATTAATGCATAAAAGGTGTTATTTTCAAACAAAGTTCTGTGAATTTATGCACATGTTGTTTTAAAAATAAATGCATCTCTTTTCTGACATAACTGCTATGTTTTTGCATTTGCATATAGTGTTGAATATTTGTTGATTTTTTTATCTTTTCAAATTTAAGAAGCTGGAATCAGAGAATTTGTACTTTTTTCCTTAAAAATGACTGAAACCGATTGTTGTCTGAAATAGTTGTGGATGAATTTAATAGTCGACAACAAATCGTTGTAGCTTTATTTATTAAAGTGAATTAATCACAGTCTTCATCTATTTGATGCACATTCTGATTCTGGACTCATGTCACAACGTTATTCTATTTTACCCCAGTTTTTGGAAAAACTCAGATCTGATTGTCTACCTGTCACAGCAGTAAATCATGTTACAGTTAATTACGCTGCAGTTCAGGTGATCCTCATGTACATCTACCAGAGCATCACCGAAGGCTCCATCAGCCACGTCTGACCCGTTGGTGTTGGCGCTAACCTTGAAATCCGACAGAGGTCATACAACACTTGCCCACGCTCCGCTGCTCCCTCTCAGTTCACAGCTCAGCAAATTAAAAAGTGATACTGGAAAACTCGTGGGTGTTTAAGACGAAAAATGTCTTGAGGTCAAAGTGGGGAAGTAAAAACAGAAAAACTTTTGAAAAAAGAAAAGGAAATCAGAAACAATGGTTCACTGGGAAACGTGGAAATTCAGCATCAATTTTAAAATAAACCACAACTCTGCATTTACATGAACACAAATAATCCACTAATAATCAGAATAAAAACACCTCATGTAACTACAACACTGATCAGAAAGAGTTTTCAATCCGATCAACAGGAGAATATCAGCCACGTAAACACTTGATCCGATCGGTTCTTTCTCTATCGGAGACAGTCAGTCAGGAGGTGGTTTCACATGGACTAAATCTATTCTGTAATCATACAGTTCTCAGAACTCCATGTTGCTTGTAAAAAGTGCCACTATTGTAACAGCTGCTACACCTGTGCTGTGTTTATTTGAATAAAGACTTCGTATATGTCCGTGCTCTTCCTCTGCAGTGCCTGGATGTCTTTTTCATTCCCTCTAGACTACGTCTACTTTACAGCTCTTTAGGCTCCTGAAATAACATGTAATGACAGTGTGCTGCGATAACCTGACGCTTCAGCAACGTGTCCATCTCCCTGTTGTTCTGTGCACTTGTTGATCTGTCTCTGTACCAACTCCTTCATCACGTTGACAGCATAATGAGCATGTAAACTTTCAGTCCAAATGAGAACAAGAAAAACACCATAATTACAGATGCGGTGCTTGTTACTGATTAGTTCTTAATGTTTTCGCTGTCAGGAAGCAGGGAGGGAGGATTTGGTGTCGAATTCAAGATACCGTGTGAATCTGTAGTTTATATGAGCAGGTTCGGAAGAAGTCGATAAAATGATGATCATCATTATCGTAATATCTTCTTTATTGTAATGGGTTTTAAGGTTCACATTCTCTGCAAATTTTTAGTTCATTTACATCATGTATATTGTGATGTTGGACAAATATTTAATCATTATAATAGTGTTGAATGTTCTACATCTAGATTTGTCAAATATTCTGAAGATAAAGAAGAATTTAAACCCACACATTTCCATGTTTTCATCTTGTTAAATATTAACTCAGATTGCACTTATTTTTTTATTGAGTCTTATGGATTGTTTTCATCTTATGTTTTTTTTAAGTTGTTTCCATCTTGTTGCATCTTTTACAAGAAAAATGCACTAATAATTGTTTCTTCAACGATGACGATGAAAATATCTATCAGTGCTGCTGCACAGCTGACCTTATTTAAAGCAGAGTAAAGCATAAATGTGAAGTTATGATGCATTCGTTTGCAATGAAATCATAAACTTTTATTATAACAACTAAATTCTTACTATTCTGGGCTGTAAGTTAAGTAGGGTTACATCCAGTCTCCAAATGCTGCACAAAATGAAAAGCCACTTTCTGCAGCAAAACAGGAAACTTAATTTACTCATATTATAAGCAGACACTGAGCAACGGAGCAGAGTCTAGTGGGAAACAAGTCCTGTCCTTCCTAAAGCTACAGCATTTTACTTCAAGTTTGTCGCACAGGGTTTCTTTCTTTCTACTCTTTTCTTTCCTTTTGTTTTACTGAACATGTTGGATTTCAGCACAATAAACTGCTCATAGGATTGTTTTTCTAGAGCAAGAAGATGGCTACAGAAAGAGACATTATATCATCAAACACCTAATTTATATTAATGTGTAGGCGTGCATTGCAGTGATTCATGTGTAAATACCTCAGATCCACATCAGCTCAGCAAGGATGTGTTGAACCTAATGTTAATAATGTTGCATTTATCTTCCACTCAAACTCAAAGTAGATTAGAATGCAGGCGTGTGCTTTTCCTTCCACATGTTTCCAACTGATAAACTGGATAAACTGGTCAAACCTCCAGACTTATCAAACCACAACACAAGCCTCCTTCAGATCAACATGGACCGGATCAGAGCTGGTCCAACTTGCAGACCATGTAACGATGGGATTAATGACGTCTGCACACATCAGTTAACATAAATGCAAACATAGCTAATGGTTTCTCACATCAGTTGAGCATTACTGTGACGTTAACACTGATAGTGCACTGTGTTCATGTAGTTATGATAATGTTAGCAGACCAGGTAGCCACATAGCGAGCCATAAATGCCACATTGTTATGTTACATTATGTCTCCTCCTTTTATTTCTAACTTAACCCTAATCCAAATGACAGCTAAACCAGAACACTTAACCAAATAAAACCAATGAGACCACAATGACTCCTTAGTATTTTTAGAGAGAAGTTCAGTGTAAGTCTATGGAGTCAGGGCTACATGGAGCAGCATCTAGTGGCCACCAGCGGTATTACACTAAAGCACTGTTTTCACTTTTGAGTCCTTGTAAGTCAGAAGTTATGCTAGTTTGTAATTTAAACTCAGCAGGAAACCAGCCATCAGTGTTACATTGTTATCATGCAAAGAAGCAGTTTGTTTACATCCAAAAAACTCTTTTTCTTCGGATTGGATTGATTAGATACTACACTACCTTCACAGAATTTTAATGCAGCTGATGTTGTTGGTGACAATAAGCGGTTCTTGGAGACACAAAGACCTGTTTGGAGATCAGGCATCAAGGCTCCAAGCACTGACAAACTTTGGTTTAAAAATCCTGTAAAGACAACTTCAAATCACAACTACTTGGGTTCAGAGCAGTGTGTGTGTGTGTGTGTGTGTGTGTGTGAGTGCAGCTGAGTAACTAACTGGGTTCCCTACTGGTTGCTGTGATGAGGGTCTTTGTTTTTACTCCACTAAGAGGCACAAACACACACACACAGTTGAATGCCTGCAGCTCCAGCGCACACACACACACACGCACGCACGCAAGTAAGCACACACACACACACACACACACACACACACACACACACACACACACACACACACACACACACACACACACACAAATGCATACACACACACTTCCTTTTACAAGTCAAAGGGATTGGACAAAAAGCCTGCCTTTCCATGTATCTGTTTTCTGTTGTGTGATGTAATCAAACTGCAGCCAAATCACCACTCCCAGCAACAGAGAAAAGCATGAGAAAAAGTCACAAAGTGGACCTGAAACAAACCCTGGTGAATTGACCAGATCACACAGACACTGAGCTCAGAGTCTCTCTGGGTTAACCGGGGGAAGTGGGTTTGGACACGTGCAGTATAAAGGTTGTTCATAATAAATAATGAATCTCCCTCCACCATAACAGAACTGATGAGTAAACAGTCCAATCTGTTGCTAAGGCCCCCGCAGACCCACCAGGCCCAGAATAGGCACTCCACGCTGGGGGATTGGGAGGCTCAAATCCTGGGATCTGGTGTCCACAGGGCAGGGGGTGAAGATCACAGTCTCTCATGTTCAGACTGTTTCTCACACGCTTCTAACACACAACAACTGACTGTTTCAGAGCTGAGTTTCAGAACACGTGAGAGTTACTTAACAATGAAGAGTTTGATGAGTAACTGTACTTCAATGACATATTTATTTATTCTCAGTAACTGGAACATTTGGATCGTTTCTCATTCATCATTATTATGATTACCATTATTATTGTCTCTAAAAAGAGCCACATATTTATAACAAATGAAATGACATATTAGGTCATATTTAACACTTTTTATTGATGTATGCGTTTGGTTTTATCAATCACTATAAACTATATCATTAACTAACTAAGTGATAAAAGCCTCGAGATATTCTTTAATTATGTTATAGATGAGCTTAAATTGCCTCCAATCACACATTCAAATCAAATTAAACTACACTTATTTATCATTTTCTGTGATTACGGTTTGTTCTCGGACTCAGCTCTGTACTTTCTGCTTAAAAAAAAAAAAAAAATTCAGGAAGTGATTTTTTCTACAGAAATCAACTGTGAACTGAAGTAAAGCTTTGACCATCAGTACGACCTCATCCTGCTCATCACACTGTTTGGAGATTTTATCCACAATGTTTGTCCCTTTAAAACGTTTTACAAACATGCTGATAAGTGTTATAAAAGTTGTGTTTATCCATCGAAGGTTCACCTGATAAATCACTTGAAGATCTACATTGAACTTACTGGATTATTGACGGAACATGTTCTGACAGAACGATGAAAAAGATGCACAGGGAGTTTGAGGCTATGAGGCTACATCTATTTTGTAGTTGTTACTGTAGTAATTCTATCAATTGATTCTTTGCTTCTGGATAAAATAACATCCTCTACATCTGTAATAATTCTAATCATAATAATATTATATTCAACATCAATTATATATGAGACAACTTTGTGTTCATGACAAAAAAAAAGCAGTTTTCAAGCAAAAATGCCAAACATCTTCTGATTCCAGCTGTTGGTTCTGCTGTGGAAAATTAAAACCTGCACTAACATATATA
>JAPQRN010000006.1:24409766-24436320 GCA_037367275.1 Coranthus polyacanthus
TATATATGTAGAAGCAGAACGCTGATGGAACAATAACAGGGCTGTGAAAATGGAAGCAGATTTTAATAAATTATGCAACAGCCATGAACTGTTTATACATTGTATATGATGCAGTTTTTATTGTAATTAATTGATTACACAGCGAGTTGTGTTTGAGGCAACAAACTCAGTGTCAAACAGCAGCTTCTTTCCACTCAGCCTCGAAAAACTGAAGGTGAACAAATAGCAGGGTTTTATCTACATTATAAGGCTTCGGCAAACTCATGTCAAATGTGTGTAGAGCATTGACACTAAATAAAATGACATTTCTGATGCTGTTCCAAATTTGTGTACACATATATGATATTAAAATGGTCCAAAATGATGCTAAATTATATCTTTTTTACTGAACCTCTAGACGCCACAACCTGCATCTGGCACAAAATGCTAGAACTCACATGTGAGAACCATGTGAGAAGCGAGAGAAAAGCTTTGTGCAGAGATGTCAGATGTGAGCATTAGAGGGAATGAAGCGGCACTCTGGTATGGAGAATCAGAGCTCTGGGGACTTGGAAAATAGTCATGTGCCCTAAACAGGGAGAGTTAGAGGGGGGTCAGGCTTTGTCTAACATCCTCCCTTCGGTCCTCTGCTCTTTTGTTTGGAGGCAGCTCTGAGCAGCTGTCTTCAGTCTGAAAGATGGCCGTCGTTGTTCATAAACACTGAGCACTCCAGAGGGGAAGGCGAGCACCAGGAAATCCCTCCGTCTTCATCATTCCATGCTCCGCCTTTTACTTTTCCTACGTCATTCTTTTCATTAAGACTTGACTTCGAGGTGGCAACTTCCACTGAGCAGACACAGCTCTCCATTAAGGTCCGTGACCCCCTGAATAATACAATATTTGAGGAATAAATGAGAAAAGAAGTTTTGACTGAAAGATACTGATGCGGAGTTCTCTCACGTCTGCATTTTAAAGGGTTCTTTAATATCACCACATAGGCTGAGAGATACTGACAAAACATTTAGTCTTCATGATAAAACAGTGGATTTCAGAGGTTTAGGTGATGTTTGGGTTCTGGCATTTTCTCTAAGTCTGGGGAAGAAATAAGTGCATAGTTGAGGAGACTGGAGGTTCTTGCTCCTTGAAAATGTTTTTCAATAAAAATATATAATTTAACATAGTTTTGGACAATTTTTATTATCATATATGTGGATACTAATTTGGAAAAGACCAACATCCAAAAAGGTTAAAAACAAAACTCGTTGAAGTGCACTAGAGACCACATGCAGCCATTAGATCTGGGAAAAGTCACTTTAGGTAGTTTTGATGCTCTGCATATTGATTTTCTTTTTCTAATTTCTATTTTAACAGTTGAGAAAACCCTTCAAAAGTAGTTCTCTATATTAAACCTATTCACAGTATATATGCAATATCAACCAACCAAAATAGCAAAAAGCAGCTCTTTTAAGGGAGTTAATGTGTATTTTTTATTTTAAAAAAATAAAGTAATTGTATATAAAATAAAGCACAACTGGTAGGAAATGACTAGAGAAACATGAACATCACAGTGAATGTATTAAAACAAACAGGTTGAATTTTGATGATTAATAAAGAGGAAGCACTGATCTCGATTTTAAGATTCGTTCATTTTTCACATCGATTAAGAAGATAAAACTCCATCAATCAGAATAATCTGGTTTGTTCCCAGCCCTATAACAACTGTTGACTATTACATTAACCTGAAACTATTCTGATAATTGTTTTTTTTAATGAAAAATGTCTTCTTAAATGTGAATATTCTCCATTTTTTAAAAAAATCACAGCTTTTTATGTCAGGATGGTTTTTGGACAATGTTCTGGGACTTACTGTTGATTAGAAAAAGAAGGTTTGCAGCAGGAGCTTCGATACTTTATTCGATACTGATTCAATATTTATAGAAGAAATGTTAACAGAACTTGTTTTGTAGACTATGTTTTAATATCACCAAATAACACATGTCAATGTGATTTCAAATATGCCTCTTACTCTCTTCAAGGTATCGCGATGACTCACACAACAGCAGCTTCTAATGCTGCATCTTGTTTTTGTGCCAACAGTCATTTTCTTAGAATAGGCTGGTTTGTTTGTAAAATGGACGACATCTTATTTTTGAAAACAACACTTAGATAAATAAAACAGCATATGCTTCTAACACGTGGCGGCTCAAAAGAAATCGAAATGTAACAGACTGAGGATGTTCTGGAAAAGTAGTGACTGCAGAAAAGGTAATGAGAAAAAGCTGCTACAAGAAGAAGAAGAAGAACTCCTGCTGCAGAGCTTTAAAGGGAACCAATGAAATGTCTTGATACTTAATCAACATGGTCGCTACATGAATAATCAGTGTTTTCCTTTTTATTCTAATAAAAGCGAAACAACAGCAGCTTTAATACTGCCACGGTGTTCTGGAAAGTACTGACAGCAGGAACCGTCATTAGAATAAGATCAGAACAGAGGACGATGTAAACTCTGTCGATTTATCATAAACAGAACCCAGACGATGCTACTCAAAGAACTCCTGCTGCAGAGCTTTTAAAGGGAATCAATGAAACGCCTTGATACCGAAACAATACCCATCATCGGACGTGAAAATCGCCGTGGACACGGACTCAATGCCAACAAAGATAACTAAAGCAGCCACCTCCTTTCACTGGCCTCAGTGTATGTGTGTAGAGGGTGGTGTGTATTGTTGGGGGCTGTTTGAGAGGAGGGGGCCCTTCTAGTCATCCTCACTGCATTGGGCCTTTCATCGCTCCCTCATCTATATTCATCTGTGCCCTGCTCTCCTCACCTATCAGATGGCAGCTCGCTGTGAATGGCGTATCGCTCCGCCAATTGCACGCCTTCCTTTGTAGGAGCATTCCCACCTCTCAGCTCCTTCACCCCACCCTGTACAATGGCTTCTTTTTCTTTTTTTTCTACTTTGACGCAGTGGATTGAAAAAAAAAGAGGGAGAAGAGGAGGGCGGTGGAGAAGGACGGTCACTGTTACCACCAGCAGTGTCCTGCCTACCCGACGACGGCTGCAAATTGATCGGCAGCCTCGGAAACGGAGTGTGTGCATCGTCAATGGCAGCCAGTGATTGATGAAGGGATGGGAGGACGAGGCTGAAGGAGGACAGGACGGGGGGGTGCTGTTGAAGCAGAGCGTGATAAGTATGGATGAGGAGGAATGAAAGGGGGAGAGAGGAGGAAAGGGGGAGAGAAGAGAGAAACGCTCAGGCTCAGAGTGAATAAAACAGGCGTGTCGCAAAGGAGAACGCCGTGTTCTGCACACTAACGAGGCTAAAAAACGAGTGCGAGCTGCAAAAACTCACTCCATTTTTAATCGAATGTTTCTCAACATTCGTCGCTGAGCAAATCCACCTATTTCCCTCTGTTTTAACGACATACATTCCTTCTTCCTCCACAGCCAATCAGGGAGATTTCCTTTGTATGGCCGTCCCGAAAAAAGATGCTCCAGCTTTGGGAGCAACAAAAAACACTAGGATCGATAACATCAAAGGGCCCATCTCGTGCCTCCAACAATCCAATGTGTATGTGTAGATTTGTATTCATATCCTAGTGGGGACTGTGACTGCACACCAACAGGGGCCGTCCTGTCACTGAGACGCCATGGGTCCAGACTGCTGTTTGTGGGCTAAGACTTGGCTTTAGGGTTAGGATTAGATTTAGGTTTAGGTTAGGGCTATAGTCAGGTTTAGGATTAGGCATTCAGCTGTGATGGTCAGTGTTAGGGTAAAGGGCTAGAGGATGCATTATGTCAATGAAAAGTCCCCACTGGGATACAGAAACAACCCTTTGTGTGTGTCTGTGTGTGCATATGTTAAGTGTGTATCCATCTGCAGTGCAATACATCACCTACTCTGGCTTGTAAACTTCATCTCTGCTTTTACAGAAAAAGATAACAACACACACACACAAGACTCTTCCAGATACTGTGCGTCCCCTAATGTCACTTGGCAAGGACATTTCAAAACTCCCCCTCCTTAAGCAGCTCTGCCAGTCCATCCATTTACTAAATGAAGTATTATATCTACAGACTACAGACAGAGGAGGAGAGGAGAAACGAGGTGAGGAGAGGAGAGGAGAGGAGATGAGAAATGAGGAGAGGAAATCAGGAAAGGAGAAGAGAGGAGGAAACAAGAAAAGGAAAAGAAAGGATGTAGATCAGCTGCCTTTTCCCTGCCATCATCGTGTCATTCGTATTTTTCATTTTTTGAGCACCTACATAAGACCTGACAGAAAAAACACATCCACTTTATTGTGTTGGTGCTTACATAAGACTTCTCAATGGCTTATACAAGCAGTTTGTTTGCTGAACACTGACTGCAGTGAATGGACTGAAAGCCATTCAAGTAGACTCAGCATTGGTTCATATCAGTCCTGGATCTCAAGGCTCTGTCCATGGAACACTGACAGGTGCATGTGTTAGTATATTCTTATTATGCTGTTTGTATATTCTGCTATTTCTTACTCATCTTTTGTATAGAGCTCTGCTGAGCTATAGTGTCGATGCTATGCTACTACAATGACAATAAAGACATTCTATTGGTTCTATGCATGTCTTTCATTCCTTCTGGTTCCTCTTTTTGTACTTTATAAACTCCAAAATATAACAGTCAGATGACAAAATCTTATCCTGAAATAGCAAATTCTTTCCATTTAGGGTTTTATAAATGCTAATGCTAAAATGTATTTCCATTAAAAGGCAGCTGAGACTCTTATTATTTCTTTTCTTTTAAAGAAAATATACATATGATATATGGGGTCTCCTGCAAAATGTAAAATGTGCATGTATGACTTGACCTCTTCACCCGTGTTTGTTCTCCATATCTGTGCAACATTTTAACATCCCAACACAACAACATAGTTCAAATGTAACCTGAGCACTAACCCTTGGATGCTAAGGAATTTTTAAATTTACTGCCAACTGCAATGATTTAGTGTCTTAGATTCAGCTGATCTTTGCTGCTTTATCATTTGTAACATCATCATGTCTGAAATAATTCCAGCCTCTTGACATAAAGCACTGCTACTGCTGCAGGTTTTCAATTCTTATTTTGTTGTGAACTTCATTAGTTTAAAATAAACAAAATGAACAAAATAAGAACTAAACTAAACTCTTGTTACAACTTTTACATTGTTTTCATCTTTTACTTTGTTTTGATCTTGTTGTATCTTTTACAAATAATTTAAAAGTACAAATAACCATCTGGTTTTTTCAAATTTCACTCTGACCCAAAAAACAGCCTTTAAACTGAATAGAAATGACGATTTAACATTTATTACGATAACATTTTAGAGGAATATAAGACATTTTTCATGTGTTTTTCTTAGTATTAGTTGCAGCAACAAATAAGTTGTACTAACACTGAGGCAATCAGGATCAAGCCTGACTTTAAAAATGATTGAATCATCTCAAACTCAATCAAATATTAACAATGGGCTGACTAACTATCTCTGATCATACTGTATATGTAAATGACAAGAGGGAAATGTGATCTCCTTTAATGACAGAGGGATCCTACTGAGTCGGGGTGAGGAGGCTGAGGAGGAGTTCAGTCTGAAGATTGGGTTTGGGTTGTGGATTATGGGGTTGACGGGGTTCAGGGGGGGCTGTGAACAGCAGCTACTGCAGCTACTCATTGATCTCTCCCTCTTTAAGACCTCTAGCTTTTTATGAGACAAAGCTGTGACCTGCAGATTTATTAGCTGCAGAGTCACGGCGACTGGTCCCACGTCGACCACTTCCACCAACCGACAGCTGAGCAGCTCCACCAATCTGGACACAGCCTTCTGCACTTTAACACTGCCAGGTTTATTCATTTTGTTGAGGATTTTCTTGCTTATTTAGTCAATTTTATTGATCAGTTTGTTGATTTTTAAAAAATATTTTATTCATTTTTGTTTAGTTTGTTGCTTATTTTGTTCATTATATGTATTATTATTTTTTTTTTCTTATTTTATTGATTTTGTTAATTTTGATTAAAAATTAGCAACATTCATTCTTATTGAATTTTATTCTTTTTATTTTGTTGTGTGTGTTGTGTACTGAGTTGTGTTAAGTTGATCTGAGGAGACTAAATGTACTTTTGATCAGTCATATTGTCTGTTTATTTTCTAAGTTATAGACATTCTATCAAAAATGTACGTCTCATTGGTAACATGTCCCACATTGTCCACATGAACAGACTCATTGTCCTCAGTCGGTTTGTCGGGTTATTTCCAGAGGAAGCAGCGGTCATTTAATAAAAACACAACTGAACAAACTCATTTTCCACTTTGATAAAGACAAAGACTTAAAGCTTTTTCTAAACGCTGCAGTGACACATGAAAAAGAAAAACATTCAAATAGTCACGTGACTTCAACCACACAGCAGCATCATATATCGTACAGCAAAGGAACATTTCAACAATACGATGGCAGTCAAAAACCCAAATGCTTTGATGGCATGGCTAGCATGAGGTCAAAGGTCATCAGGACTCATCTGTGCAGTAATGTCAGGTATCATGACGAACTGAATTTGTACAAAAAGCATGGAAATGGATGTTATGGAACTGATAACATACAATATAACAGTCTCAGCATGCATTATGAGTAGAATATGATGGTGTATTTAAGTGTCAGGCCCTGCAGTTCTTTAAATTCCCTAAAATAACTCTGCTTTGTGCAGAATTTGTCCTTTAAGAGAAAAAAAACATGTGTGACTGTGTGTTGTTGCTGAATCATTAAAAAAGGTTACAGTTAAAGATTAGAAAACAGGTAGAAGATCAAAATCAAAGTCTGTCTTACCATGAGTCTCAGTTTCTTGGTGAGGGAATACAATGCCTTCAGTTTCAAATAGGGGCTGCAGGAAGGCCACTACAGAGAGAGGAAGCACAGGGGTGGGGAGTGTGTGGCGTCAACTACTTATACATAGAAACAGTCATATTTATGAGCTCTTATAGAACTTTAAAGCCGCAGCCATCTTACTTCTAAAAAAAACAAACAATTTCTCATTGAAAATATAAAACAGCTTGTGTTTAAGGCAGTTTGGCTGGAAGAAGTTGGTGAATGATTTCTTCTGCATCAAGCCACAGTCTAATACACCAGGTGTAGGGCTGGGCGATATGATGGTACATAACGTGAGGTTTGGCAAAAATACCATTTCTAACACAGCAATCTGGCAAATCCAGCTTCTTAGTAAGTTAAAGTGATTTAGTCACTACCTGATCCACAGTGGAAACCTGATCTGTTCATGTAGAACAGATCAGGTTCATGTAGAACAGTGAAAATGTGGCTACTTTCTGACAGCAGTATTTAGAAATAAAATAATTATAGATTACACTAAAATGCTGTTTTTTATTTCGCTAGTTGGGTTCAAATTGTTATTAAATATATGCATATTTTTCTAACTTTGTAAAGATTGTACAATAGCCTATATGGTGCTAATGAAATACAAGATTCTCTACATTTTCTTTATTATTTAATTCAACACTTTGCTTCTGGGGCAGAAGCCACTAGTATTTTCTCAAAAGGCCTGAATCTTTTCAGTTTTTAACTTCAACTTTGTGTTGGTTTGTCTCAGTCTTGGGCTGGATTGGTAAACTGTGGTTAGCTCGCTAGCTAACATTAGCAATAGTTAGCTCGTTGGCTAATGTTAGCTGCAGCAAGGAGTATAGAAGCAAACATGGCAACATGGCAGACGTGTAACTCTGCTGATACACACTGACGATACCACTGAACAAAAGATAGGTTTCACTTCTTATCAAGTTGTTTAACAGTAGCATAGAGTCGGATGTAGACAAAGACACTGGAGGAAAAACACTGTGGTGTTTTCAGTTCAAAACTGGGGAAAAGTAGCTCTGTTGCTGCTTTCAGTCTTGTCAATTTGAGTTCTTTACTGGCAAGCTGCAGTTAGCACATTAGCTAACATTAGCATATTAGCTAACATTAGCTGCAGGAAAGCATAGCTATAAAATCAAAAAGGTGAAACTGGTGCTTTATGGATAAACATTTTCAGTCCAACATGGTGGACATGTTCTGCTGCTAACATATTGTACACAATATGTTGTGTTTTTCTTGCTAGTTAACATTAGCTAAGCGTAGCTCACTAGCCAATATTAGTTGCTCACTTGAGTGTCTGATCTGTAAAATCAATGTATATTTATTTGGGGAAAAAAACTATTTTATTTAACTAGTGAAACCAAAGATATCATTATTTTTATTTAAACTGCAGTAAATTGCTGGCATTTGTATAACAGATCTCTATACCAGGATGGATTATAAGTGATGAGCAGTGACTTCTTAGCATCTCAAACCAGAAGCTGGACTTACATGATTACCACACATTTGTAGTTTATTATTGTAAACCTTAAAGCTCCCATTTGCTCCTTTTACTGTTTCAAGTGTTTTGTTTTTTGTGTTGTTTTTGGTTTTGTGGAAGTTCCAGAAGAAGAAAATACTCAGCTCAATGTGGTTATTTCTAACCACTCCATCCAATCTACAAAACTATTACCCTATTGTGATACTGTTACTGTGATATGAAATGACATATACTATCATAGAAGATTTTGACTGTATCGCCCACCCCTAACCAGGTCTATAAAATATATCTGCATCTTATTATCAGTCAAATAAAAAGTATTTAGCTTCATGTGTGTAAATCAGTCATATAAAAAGATTATAAAAACCCAATTCTTAGTTCATATAGTTGAGAACATGACTGTCAGTGCAGAGTGATTAGAAAAGACCAGCAGCAGTTGATTGGTGTGTGGTTTAAGTGCAGAGGCTGCCGTGTGGACTGTGTGGCTGCATCGTGTTCCTATTCGGCCTAACATCGTCGGAGCATCGGCCTGATGCTGACCTCGACTCTGCCTGAGTAAAAGCCTGGCCGGCCTGTCTCGCTCATCATCATCATCGTCCCAGTCTTTTCATTTGTCTAAACGGACGAGCTCCCTGCCTGCTGGAGGATGGTCCCTGAGGGGGGGTGAGAGTGGCTTTTTACATACAGCATTTACTGCATCAATCTTTAAACAGCAGCAACGGCAGCGTCTAACCTGTGGCTCATCCTTGTCTGTCTAATTATCACTCCTGAGCACAGCAGCTGTCAGGACTCCTGGTGCGACTTTTAAGGGAAATCTAACTGTCTTGTTCAATGCAGAAAAAAGACCAGGTCACCCAAAAACCTACAAGAAGATGAAAGCATATTGATCCACAAGACTCAATACGTTTTTAAATTGTGCCACCCGTCACTGTGCTGTAACCCAGACAGACCACTCCAACTACACAGCTCTGTTACGACTTTATCTGATATTTTGATAAGGTTACAGTAACCGTCATTATAAATCAGGCCACTTACTGCACACATTAGACCCTGTACCATGTCCACATGATGAAGAAATCCAAATTTATTGAATATCAAAGTTCTAGAGCTGCACTGATTAGTCGTCAACTATTAAATTAACTATTTTGATAATGGATCAATCGGTTAGAGTATTTTTTTTAAAGAAAAAAGTCCAAATCCTCTGATTTCAGATTCTTGACTATGAATATTTTCTGGTTTCTTCCCATCCTCTATGACCGAAAACTGAATAACTTTGGGTTTTGGACCTAATTAGACATTTGAGGAAACACTGATTATTATAAACCAAACTGATCGATTCATCAAGATAATAATTGATTCGCAGCCAAATAAATTTCCAAGATATTTAACAGACTTTAAGAAGATACTAACATAAGCAAAATCTGAATGACATAGATGCATATTAACCAGTTTCAGAGGAGTTTTTGTGGCTTTAAAGAATCAAATGTGGGACATAATATTGAATATTTTTGACATGACACTAAGCAGTTTAAGTATGACATTACAATTACTTTTGCAAATTATGCAATTTAAAGAGCAGTCTGTAGAGAAAATTGACTGAATTGGATACTTTGGCACAAATGCTAGTGTAACCTTATAATAAATTTACAGCATCTTTACTTTATTGTACATACTTTATTGTACACATTAGATCTTATAAGTAATTCTCTCACCTCTAATGTGAAGCATCTGAGACTGTTTTACAAAATGTGCATATGTTAACTTTTAATTAACTGAATATCAGATTTCACACATATTTTACATAAGACATTGAAATCTGAATATTAATGCATGTTTATCTGTTTCAGAGGAGTTTTTTATTGCTTTAAAGAATAAAATTTGGGGCAAAATATTTCACATGTTTGACATGACACTAGTCTAGGTTGAGCAGTTCAACCACGGTGTTAGAATTTCTTGAAACTACTGATAATAACATGTAGATTTCATCTACACTGAACAGGATCCTTTCAGCTATAATCACTGTATTTTCCTTTATCTCCAAAAGAGACGGACGTTCCCTGAAATCCTATCGACTCTAGTGTGAATAGTAGACGTCTCTCTACAGATCTACAGCTGCTGCTGTAGAAATCCTCCCTGATTGTTCCCTCAGTGCAGGCAACAGCTCCAGTGTCTTTAAATAGCATTTAAAAGTGTATTGTATGTCCACATGTCCATGATGGGGTGCATGGCCAGGAGAGGCTACTGATGGTTGTAATGCCGGGTGATGGGAATGCTTGGCGCATGACAGCATGTAAACAAAAACCAAATATGGTGATTGCCATGGTGACATATCCATATTTCATCCAACCATGAAAAAACCTCATTGGACAATTTAGAGCTAAAAACGTCTCGCTCCTCGCTGCAGGTTCTAAAAAATCAGGACAGTAATGCATGCTAATAAATCTCCAGGCACAGGCATATACTGCAATAACACAGACACTGTCGCATTCCGGATCCCCCTCGGTCTCTGGCTCGCCAAAGGCCTGCTGTTAATATGAGTCTCGCTTGTTTATCCGCTTGTGTAATTGTACACAAAGCGGCGATGGTGGCTGATGTGTGAGATTATCACAAGGTCATCCGTCGACGGGGATGAGAGCCGCCTGCCCTGCATGCGATCACGCACCACCATCACCAGCCTGATCTGGATTCCACTTGTTTACATCCTTATTTTGGCTCCAGCATGGCCGCTGTAGTGTGGCTGCGCGTAAAGTCTTAAGACGCAGTAAAAAAAAAAAAAAAACCCCAAACAATTCAGGCTGATCTAAAAAAAAAAGAGCCAGGATGTGCGCTACACGGGACCCGGAGGCTTCCCTCCAAATCCCCTCTCTGTCCCCGCTCATTGTTTCCCTTTCATGCACGCACAAGCGGCGGCCCGTGCTTATTTTTTTTAATGGAAAATGCCTGTCGCTCATGACAAAGCATTTTTTTAAATGGAAAGAAATCGCGTTCTGTAAATGTATATCACCGAGAACATGACGCTCAAACCTTTGAATTTCTACCGCGCTGCTGTCAAGAATCAGATCAACCTGCACCTCCTTTCTCTCTACTAAGCAACATTCACCCAAACCCGAACCAGCTCCCCGCATCCCCATGTCCTTCTCCTTACCTCCCGTGTTTGTGCGTTTGGTGCTGCTGGCCTCCGTCGGGGTCTCCAGGGGTCTTTTACGCGAGTCCGGGGGATCGGACTCCATGTGTGGTTGTTGATTGTGGTGGTGAGGATTTGAGAAAATCCCGTTTTGCTGTACTGCTCCGCCGGCCATCATTTTCGAGCTTGCTCTTGGATGCTTGAGTTGCGTTTAAATCCCCCCTTTTTTCCGTTGTTTTTCTTTACGCAGCGTAGTAGTACAGAGATAGACGAGTCCTTGGAGAAGAAGAAGAAGAAGAAGAAGAAGAAGAAGAAGAGGAAGGCGAAAGCGATTTCGGAATTGGAGAATACGCCTGTTTCTTTACGGACGGGGAGATGATATGCTGCGCGTTTTCTCCGTGCTGTGCCCGTGCGTACAGAGAGATGCTGCGCAGAAGACAGAAAGAAAGAAACTACCGGAGCGGGCGGATGATCGGCTCAGAGAAATAGCAAAAAAACCCAAACCTCTGCGGATGCAGATGCGTGATCTAGGCTACCAAAAAAACGTGCAAAAGGAGCGTCAGTGTTCCATCAACCTTCTGATATGCGGGCTAGGATATGTGTGTCATTCCGCTGCGACCGGATAAAAGCATGTCAGGCAGTGCAGGATGGTGGCGCTCCTCTGCAACAAGCCAATGAACCGAGGGAGAATAAATAAAACCAAACAAAACCGAAAGACAAAGAGGCCAAATGAACCGAAGGGAAGGCGAAAGAAAGAAAAAGAAAGAAAGGAAAGAAAGAAACAAAGGTCAGCGAAGCAAGAAGAATACAAAAAAATCCCGAGGGTTTATCGGTAGAGCTGTTGGATTTTCTTTCTTCTTTATCCTGTCCTGGCTCCGATCATGAAGAAGACACCCAGGGGTGATGGGGTACGCGTGAGGTGAGGAGGGTCCGGAGACGCGCGCGCGGAGCTGGAAGAACACACAGAAAGAGAAAAGAGACGTTTTTTCCTGCTCTACGTTTTCTCGGTGAAGATGCTGCAGTCTTGCGTTCAGAGCATCCCTTCTCTGACTGGCTGTTGGAGGGAGCGCAGGGGAGCGGCTGACGTCACGAGGCCTCAAGGCGCCTTCGAGGACATTCAGACATTACGGCTCTGAAACGTTCAATCGCAGCAGAGGCGTCGTTACAGGTCCGGGCGACCGAGGCTTTGTTTACACACAAAACATAAGAAGAAATAACTGAAAAAATATCCCTAGATGCGTTCACGTGTCATTGTGATCAAGCATTAAGATCTCGAAAATGATGTCAATGATATATCGTGGATCAAAAACAAAACAGTAGGATACTACTTATTTTCCTCTTCTGCTGCTGGAAATAAAAAAAATAAGAATGTTGAATGAGAATGAAGATTCTCATTTCACTTACTGAATATACAGTAAGTGAGCAAAATACATATTAAACCAACAAAATGAACAAAAATAAGCAGTAAATCTGAACAAAAGTGAATAAAATAAATAATAAATCAACAAAATGAGCAAGACATTTGAACAAAATTTGTTCTATTATGAACAAAATGAACAAAAATGAAGAAAATAATGTTGAATTTTGAACCAAGGATTATAACAACGCTTCTAGTTTTGGTGATTTTGTCCAGAAAATAAAGCCAAAGACGTCTCTTACGTTGAGATTTTTGGATTAGATTTGCATCGCATCGGGGTTTTTTGACTATGTTACGGAATTAAAGAACGAAAATAAATTCACAGAATAGCCTTGGTTTGCCATACAGGGAGTCTTACAGGCATTCATTAGTTTTCCACGACACGTGAAGGCACCACGAGAGTGAAGGCGAGAAAATAAGGGAGAGGGAAACGCGATTGGCCGAGGGAGCGTTTCTCCGGTAAAATGAAAAGGACGCAGACAGCTTCCCCGGACCCGAGGAGTCACATGACTGGAGACAGGAGAGGATTCGGCGGCGGGTTTTTCACTCCCGTTACAGCCGCGGAAAACGCAATCAGGGCTGGACCGGAAGCCTAAAGGTCCCGCTGTGGCTGTGTGAAGGTCTGTGGCGCCTATGTGAGCCAACAGGCCGAGGGAGCCTCAAACGCACCTGGAGATCTGCAGGAGGAGACTTCAACAAAGTTTTCACGCCTTACATTTCATTATCAGAACACAGCAAGTAGTAATTTAAAAAGTAAAAGGGTCAAGTAGAATTTCTAAAATGCTGTTTTTTGTGCTTGTTTGGTTCATAATGATTCGCTAAAGTCTTGCATTTTGCAGGTTTTCAACTCAAAATCACCTACAAAACCCAGATGACCTTTAGGCCTCTGTAGATCTTGCTGCACCTGTGCAAAAAATAGGACACATTTGCTCATTCTGACAGACTTTAAAGCAACGAGACAGGATGTAACCTGAGTACCCAGCATGCCTCACCTGTCCCGTCAGCCCGCCGTGTGACCCACCTGTGTGTGCAGCGCCTGACATCTCTGCGTCGCTTTTGCCTGGATCTGAAGAGGGATCCTCCAGCACTGTGAGCTGTCTGAGAGAGAGCTCCACCGCCTCAGTCCTCCTCTCCCTCTCTCTCTCTCTCTCACACACACACACACTCACACATTTGGCTTATTCTCACACACTCAGAAAGAGACACGCAAATACCTCCTTCTGCTGCCTCTCTGCTCTGTCCAGTGCCGTACTACAGATGCGTGATTGCGCCCTCATTGCCTCCTGTAGATTGTAGTCAAGGTGACATTGTGACGCCTGTGCACACACATACACGCACACCCTCACACACACACACAGTCGCACAGAGCAGCTACCTCACACTATTTCACATCACCATGAGAAACACACCGGTGAGCCCGAGGCTCCTGCTTGAGGAAATACGTGGCAAAATCTGAGGCAGATGGATACAGATCCCCATGCTGCAGTCGGAAACACATTCTGCACCTCAAATACACAACAGATCAGAGAAAGGACAGCAGGCCTGGATGACAAGGAAGAAGTGAATCTGACCGACAATAACCAGAATAACAACTGAATCTGAACATAAATGAACAGAATAACAATGAGCAAAATAAGCAATAAACCAGCATGCAATTTCAATAAAAACAGTAAATCTGAACAAAACTGATCAAAATAATCAGTAAATGAGCAAAATTGAGCAAAATAAGAAATAAATCTGAATGAAAATAAAGAAAATAAGAACTGAATCTGGATGAGAATGAACAAAAAAAGCAGTAAATGAGCAAAATAAGCACAAAATCAACAAAATGCTCAAAATAAAGACTAAATCTGAATGAAATAAGTAGTAAGTGATCAAAAATGGACAAAACCAGCACCAAATCTGAATAAATATACACAAAACAAACCTAAATTTGACCAAAATAAGGGCAAAATCAGCATTAAATCAACAAAATAATTGAGATACCCAAAATTGGAATAAAAATGGACAAAATCAGCAGTAAATCTGAGTGAAAATAGAGAGAAAGAAGTCGACCCATTCACACAGTCGAGTGTCCAACACTTTGAGCTTAACACATGCATTTATACATTTGGAATGAAGATACATCGCATGTGGAAAGCTGAGCTGTGAGCGTCCACGCTGCTGCTGCAGCATATGGAAAAAGTGAAGTAGCCTCATAAGCAGTAAAGTGCGCACACACACATATACACACACAGCATTCTTGAGTTTTTATTAGGCTCGGGGTATGAGCAGATGTTTGGGAGAATGTTTGCAGAGATTCTGTAAAATGCTGGACAGTCACAACTAGCCCTGAGCTCCAAGGAATCCAGTTTACAGTAATAACTCACTTTTTCCCACTATGTCATATTTTGAATCGAAAAGCTTTGCTTGAGCCAAAAGCAAATGTTATTCAGAGACGTTTTCTCTCATGGAATTGATCAGAAGAGGAGATTTTCCATCCGTGGGCTTCTCATTTTTGGAGGCAAAGTCCAGAATTCCCAGTGATGTGACTAAAAATGTTTGGTAGAGATTCAAAAGAAGAAAAAAGTTGTCAAAAGCAAAGAAGAGCAGCGTGCGGAGCCAGCTGGCACGTCCAGCCTCGCAGCTCTGAGATAATAAAACAGGCCAAACATTTACAGCTATTATGAGGACTGGGTCAAACATGTACAAATGAATACAGATTCAAACCTGTAGCGTCATGGACTGTTTTTCAAAATAAGAACGAGAAGAGAATGAGCAGTAAATCAAAATTAATACAAAATCTGCACTAAATCTGAACAAGAATCAACATAAATGACCAAAATAAGCATGAAATGTTAACAAATTTGAACAAAATAATCAGTAAATGAACAAAAATGGAGAAAAGAATCAGTAAATCAATGAAAAATTTTAAAAAAGCATTAAATCTGAGTGAAAAAGTAAAAAGTGAGAAAATGAGACTGAACAAAAATGACCAAACCAAGCAATGAATGAGAACAAAAAATTTCAAATTAAGACAAAAACAGAACCAGGTCCTGGTCCTAACAGTACTGGATCCTGGCTCTAACTGTCCCGGGTCCTGGTTCTAACAGTCACGGATCCAGGGTCCTGGTTCTAACTGTCCCGAGTCCTGGTCCTAACAGTCGCGGGTCCCAGGTCCTAGTTAACAATCCTGGGTCCTTGTCCTAACAGTACTGGGTCCTGGTTCTAATATTCGTGGATTCTGGGTCCTGGTTCTGACTGTCCAGAGTCCTGGTTCTAACAGTCCTGGGTCCTGGTCTTAACAGTACCGGATCTCAGGTCATGGTTCTAACAGTCCTGGGTCCTGGTCTCCAGGTGTGTTTGGTACAGTATCTTCAGGATGAAGCTGTGCCTCCCCCTGCTGGTCATCTGCTGGAAAAGCAGCACAGCAAGTGTGTAATATACAGTGACTTCTGCTTTTCAACAAAAGAAATGCATCAGTTACATGAGGTTCAGATCCAACACCCACCGCCTGCAGCTCTTCTAATGGTTTGATTCACTTTATGATTATTAGGCATTGAATTACAACCCAAATGAGAAACAAACAGTTGAGACGGAATGAAAAATGCTAATTAACAAAGAAAGTCACACACACAATTCAACTTCATTTCATTTGTAAATTTACATCTATTCATCACATTCAGGTTGAAACACATTGAAGAAATAGTTGTTACAGGAACAATTTAGGACAAATAATGAGTTAAAATAATGAAATAATGTGATTTGAAACAGGTGATTGTCATCATGATTTGGTCCAAAAGCAACCTCAGGAAAGATCTAGTTATTTAGGAGCAAAGATGGACTGAGGATCGAAACAATTGTAACACTTGCATAACTTAAGTGTTTAATCTGTCGGTGATTTTCTCCCCTGGCCTCATTAATGGCATCAGTTTTTTAGTAATAATATCTTTGAATTCTTAATAAAGAGGAGCTCAGAGTAGAGCTGCTGCTCCTCCACATCCAGAGGAGCCAGTTGAGGTGGTTCATTTGGTCTGGACGCCTCTGGAGAGATTTTATCTCTCGGTTGTCCTGGGAACACCTCGGTGTCCTGCTGGAGAAGGTGGATGGAGAAGGAGATCTGGGTTTCACTGCTTAGGCTGCTGCCCCGCCTGACCCAGAGAGGCTGACGACGATGGATGGAATTCTTCACACAGCTCCATCATCAGCTGAAAAGAACGTTGCTCTAACTTTCCCCCCTCTGTGACTTATTTGATCGTCTTTTCATCCATCCATTCATTTGGTCTTCTTCCATACCTGGGTGCTGCACAAAGCCAGGCTCTGCAAGCTGGTCTTGAGTCAGCCTTGATTAGACAAGGCTGCATTGCTTTAGTCAAACGAGTTGAGGTTTTATTGGAAGTTGGTGCTAGTTTCAGCCTGGTTTTTCAGGTGAGCTTAGCTTTTCTTTAGCTTCATTGATGGATGTGTTTCAGGGCATAAAGGACAAAGGTTTGTCTAAGTTGAACACTGTGGCCTGTGATCCCTTAGACATCATTCATCTATAGCTGATAGAACCTCATGAGGCCAGGATTACTGTGACAAACCTTTGTCAAGCTCTACAATATGGAGTTAGTCTGGGGATAGGGAGGCAAACCTTTAATGCATAAAAAAAATTTGGAAGTCTTTGTAAAATCTGCAAGTCTGACTAAATGGGCCTCATTCACTAGTATGTGCTACGTGTTTCTAGTTTGAGTTCATGTCCAGCTGTCGAATCGTGAAGTGATTAAAGGCTTCCTTGCAGACGGTTTCAGCCTTTAATGGGCACTTAGTGTATTTTATTTACGGTGCGAGGCAGCGTTATGTCTGTAGCATTTCTTTGTGTTTCCTGAGACACAGACAGCTCAGATAAAAAAGAAATGGTTTGACGTTTAAGTTGATATGAAACAAAAGAACTAGGTGTTTATCTATTTAACACATTTGAAATACACTTTTGACTTTGTTGCCAGCTTTCTTTCACAAATAAGATAAGGATAGAGGTCGAAACAAGTTAAAACTCCCCAAACACCTCCTCCAGGAAACCAGACAGAATCAGTTAATGATTTCAGTTATAATTTAGTTGCATATGAATGTAATTTCTGAAACACAAGGCTGGATTGTGGATACAGTCCAGTTATTCTAATTTACTGTCAGTTCTTCAATAACCAGAATTTATTTCAACATAGGGCTTTTTTTGGTCACATACCTGGTATTAATCTGCAATAGGCATTCAGTGAATCATTCTCAAAAATAGACGTTACCAATTAGAGAATTTTATTTGTCTCAGCATTGAAGACTTTTGAAAGGTTGATTTAAGACATTTTAAGGCTTCATGATGAGTAATGTTATAAATCAGAAAGGCTGCTGAAAAACCCACACAGGTTTCAGATGCAGGGATTTTAAATTTTATTACAAAACAAACCAACTCTGTACATATTTTTCGTAGAAAAACAAACATCTAGAAGCATTAACATATGAAATGTAAAGTAGAAGTATTCAGACAAACTGCAGTCTATGCCCGTCATGTGTTATTAATCACCTAAGAGAGAAGAACGTGTTTATTATAAACATTTGACCTGAAATCTAACATCTAGAGTGATCTACTGATCTTAGCTCATCAGATCACCCAGTCCGACTCTGAAGTGAACACTAATGTGACACATGAAGGGTATCCAATTAGAAACCGTCAGCAGCTCTGTTCACCTCTGTACGACTTCACCTCAGTGTGAAGGTAGTTTACAAATTGATCCCCAGTTTGAGTTAGAACTACAATCACCTTCTTCCTGCTGATGTTTCATCTGACTGGTGACGTGTTCTTGTACTTGTGTTCTTGCAAAGAAGTTAACATTTCCCTCCATGAAGTCGAAGGGTTCTCCACCAATAGATCTGCAAACAACACACGCTCAGTCCTGAAGCCTGATGGGCTGCAGTGGTGCAACATGGGATACTCAGACAGGTGTCCCTTTCCCCCATCAGAGTATAACACTTACATTTATTTATTAGTAATGAAAACAGAATATTATAAACATCAGATACAGTCATTCATTTCAAGCACCAATAATATCATTTCCATGTCAGTCCACAGCCTTTAATGAAGAGAATGTTTTTCAGTCTCTAATTTTCATATTCACTTCAAAAATATTTAGCCAATAAACTATGTTCTAAGGATTGTAATAATATATAATATATATATCCGTATATATATATTATATATGGATATATATCCGTATATATATACAAAATGCATTGTTTTTAGTCAAATAACGACAACAACAAAAGCCATGGCAGCAGCTATAACCTCCACAAACTGAGAGAAAACCCCAACTGTTTTAAAGGGTTTTTTTTAGTGTCTTCATCTAAATCTGACAGGCTGTCTCAGTCAGTCAGTCAGTCATTATCTGTAACTGCTTAATCCTCCTCTGGAGGGTCGCAGGGGGGCTGGAGCCGATCGCAGGGTCGACATGTAGGGCGAACAACCATTCACTCTCGCGGGCAATTTAGAGTGACCAATTAACACAGTGAGGTCACTGTCACTCACCTCTGAGTGTTTTACTAGAGACATAACAGGACTGTTGACTTTTAAAGAGCTCAGAGCTTAATAACACTAACATACTATACAATCAAACTGTTGTACTTGTGTTGTTTCCAGACGTCAGAATAACAGACACAGAGCAGAGTCTCAGTGTCCACATGTCTGTCTACAAAGAGTGACTAGTCTAAAGACATACCTCTAAACTTTAGTCCTGAACCTGGACCTTCAGACACAAAGTAAGACACTGTTTATACTTTAAAGTGATCTGAGATTATTTAACTTTAAAATAAAATCTGATCAACAATTACACAGATATTCTATGATTCAAAGTGAATTTTTTAATGTTTTTCCTTTTATATTTCTTTCTGTTGTTAGTTACTGGTTTATTGTTTTTTCTTCAATACATCACATTCAGCAGCAGATGACATGTTTTGTTTCCTTTTCCAACTCCACCGGGTTGTGATCAGTTGACAGCTCTGCTCCTCTCTTCACCCGAGTGTCTAAGACACGCGGCCGGAGATCAGATGACATGACTACAAAGTCTATCATTGACCTCCGGCCCAGAGTGGGCTTATGGACACCCCTGTGCTCGAACAAGGTGTTTGTATGGACAAGCTGTAACTAGCACAGAAGTCCAATAACAGAACATCACTCGGGTTTAGATCGGGGAGGCCGTTCATCCCAATCACCCCCTTCCAGGTTTCACTGTCATTGCCCATGTGAGTGTTGAAGTCCCCCAGTAGAACAATGGAGTCCCCAAGTGACTCCAAGAAGGTCGGGTACTCCGCACTGCCGCTCGGCCCATAGGCCGAGACAACAGTGAGTGACCTGTCCCCGACCTGAAGGCGCTGGGACGCGACCCTCTCGTTCACCGGGGTGAACTCTGTAAGCAAAGCCACACCAGCCCGCCACCTCTCTCCGCGGGCAACTCCAGAAAAGTGGAGGGTCCAGCCCCTCTCGAGGAGCTGGGTTCCAGAGCCCAAGCTGTGCGTGGAGGTGAGCCCGACTATATCTAGACGGTACCTCTCGACCTCCTGCACAAGCTCAGGCTCCTTCTCCCCCAGTGAGGTGACGTTCCACGTCCCAAGAGCCAAAGTCTGTCCCCAGGGATCAGGTTGCCGAGGCTGCTACCCGATCCACATCGCACCCAGCCCCTATGGATACCTCTGCAGGTTGTGGGCCTACAGGAGGGCGGGCCCACGTCGCCGGTTCGGGCTGAGCCCGGCCGGGCCCTGTGGGCGAAGGCCCAGCCACCAGGTGCTTACTTGCGAGCCCCAACCCCGGGCCTGGCTCCAGGGTGGGGCCCCGGCTGCGCCATGCCGGGCGACGTCTCGGTCCTTGATTCAGTATTATCCATAAGGGTCATGAACTGCTTTTGGTCTGACCCATCACCAAGGACCTGTTTGCCTTGGGAGACCCTACCAGGGGCATAAAGCCACGGACAACATAGCTCCCAGGATCATTCGGGCACTCAAACTCCCCCCGCATCTATGATGTCTCTGTATTCAGTTGTTAATTCAGGCATGTTTAGACTGTTGAGAAAATCGTGAATATCTTCTTTGTTTGGATTAACTGTTTCTGAATATAAATTACTGTAATAGCTGTAGAAGACTTCCTGAGGTGATTGAGTGTATTTGCCAGTGGGATCCTGGATTGCTGTTATGAAGGATTTGTTATGTTGAAGTTGATTTGCAAGAAATTTGCCTGATTTTTTATTGTGTTCGAAATCGTTGTATCTTAGTCATTGTAGTAAAAATTATGTTTTCTTTGATAGTATACTGTCGAGGTGTAATTTTCCACTTTGTAGTTCGGACCATAATTGATCGCTTGGGTTTATTGCGTAAGTTGTTTAATTTTTTCTTCAATTTCTTTCTCTGTTTGTTGATCCATTCTTTTGGAGAGATTTAATCGTACCTTAAAAACGAGAACGTGGAGATATTTTATGGCACACAACACAAGACGTTACCTGGAGGCCTGATCTGATGCATAGCTACAACAATAGTTACCATAAAAGTATGAAAATGACTCCAATGGAGGTGACCTCTGACAATGTCGTTCAAGTGTTTCATCACCTGTATGGTACAATGTCGTCGCGTGATAAAATAAAGATGAGGTTTAAGAAAGGAGATCTGCTCAGAATATCCAAGTTGAGAGGAGCGTTTGATAAAAAATATGAATGAGTTTTAAGGACGAAGTGTTTACAGTGACGCATAACATTCCATGCACACCCCCTGTATATAAACTACAAGATTATGACGGGGAACCTATCGAGGGTTCATTTTATGAACCTGAGCTGCAAAAAGTAAAAATGAGTGATAATAAAATGTGTCATGTGGAGAAAATCTTAAAACGCCGCGTTGTCAAAGGTGAAAAGCAAGTTTTTGTAAAATGGAAAAATTGGCCGGAGAAGTTTAACAGCTGGGCTAAAGCCTCAGAGGTGGTCGGTATATAAAAAAACCTTGCTGCCAAGCTCCTCGGATCATTCTGAGAGAAATAGTTTATCATGGAGTATTCCTCACAGGAAGGGTTTTACGTGATGCTGCCTTCTAATGCTAGTAACGACTTATTTAAAAGTAATACCAGTAGTTTCACCGTGGATTTAGCTAAACCCACTGAGTTGAGTGGAGAATGGATGGTGGGTCTGTGTGAGTTCATTTACCCCAGAACGTGGTATAATTTATCCAAGGACTTGGATTATGTTGAATTAAATCAGACAACAACAACAACAATGGATGAACGTCAACCCTTGGTGATAGTAAAATTCAGTTGAGGCGGGTATTACAAAAAAAGACCTCACTGAACAATTGGTGCCTGCGATCAAAAAGCTTCTTTTGAAGCCTTTTTCATCAATGTGACCAAATGCATCGATATCAAAGGAGAAGGTTAATATAAAATGCATGCCTACCCCCCTCTGGCATATATGTTAGGAATAAAAGTCAACGAATGGTGGACTCTATCATCGCGTTCTGCCCCCTACCCTTGCGATTTAAATGCAAGGATATATAATCTGTTTGTATACACAGACATTGTTCAGTATCAATATCAGTCAGTGATAGCTACTCACCACTGCTGTGTGTACTAAACGTGAAAGGCGATTTTGGTGACGTGGTGAGTCTCAGGTACAATACTGTACATTACCTACCCGTATTGAAAAATTGCATCAAAACCATCCAAATTAAAATGGACCGCAACAAGCACTTGAACTTTGTTTATGGGAAAACGATAGTCAAGCTGCACTTCAGACCCATTTTACATTCTCTGCCACTTCATTAAAAAAATAAAATGTAAAAATTAAAAAAATGTTTAATCGTCATCATTAAACCTCATCGTTTCATCAGCTATTATGAGGCTCAAGTAGGAGGAAATCTACCTGCATTTTATGGAGCCCCGATGATGTATGGACGAGGCATTGGATCTATTTTCTCAAAATTGTTTCATTTTATATCTCCTCTACTGAAGAAGGATTTTGCCGTGGCAAAACCTCATCTTAAAACGGCAGCCACAAACATAGCCTCTGATGTGGTCGGTCGAGTGGTGGGAAAAATGACAGAAAAAAAGAGTCAAGAGGGCTCTGGCGGTATTATGGTCTGGATGAGGAAACGCCCACCCGGCGAGTGAGTTTTTTCCGTTAAAAAAACGGATCAAACATAAAAGGAGCAAATCAGTCAAGAGTGATGGCGCAAAGAGAAGGAAGTCTGCTGCAAAGAGCACCGATTTGAAAATTTGAAAAAAAAAAACAAAACAAAACAAAAAAATGGTTCTTTTACATCAGAAATCAGCCGAGTGCACCCTGGCTGAACTGGATCTATTTTCTGCTCCTATGACACAATTATCTATAGAGGATAAAAAAATATAAAGAATGTCAACCCCTCTCAGCGTTGACTGACAATGCTCCCATTGAATTCTTCATCCCTGGAGACGGTGAAAAGTATCTTGATCTGAACGATACCTTGCTACATCTCTGGGTGAAAATTACAGAAAGGGATGGAACTGATATTCCACCGGACGCGGCTGTAGGCCTCATTAATTATCTTCTCAATACAATTTTCAGCCAATGTGATGTTATTCTGGGGGATAGATTGATTTCACAGTCCAGCTCCACACATCCTTACAGAGCCATGATAGAGACTTTGCTCAACTATTCTGAAGATATGCTAAAGAGTCAATTCAGCACAGGTCTATTTTACAAAGACACAGCAGGTGCTATAGACTCGTCACTACGAACGAGACGAACGAGTTCTACAGATTTTGTGCTGAAGATTACAGCCACCTTCCTGTTTGTCAAAAAGGTTACGGTTTCACCAGCCGTCAGGCTGGGTCATGAGACAGCGTTGTTGAAAGGCAACACTCTCTACCCCCTCTCACGCGTTACAGTGAAAACTTACTCCATCTCTGAGAATAGCAGGATCTGTAACCAGGAGAATCTCTTTCTGGGTGCTATACCTAAATATGATTCTGGTGATGGTTCTGGGCATGGTTCATCATGAAGCCTTCACAGACAGGAGGGACCTGTCACCCTTTAATTTTAAGCACTTGGATGTGGAGTACCTTGTCCTTTGTCAAGATGGCCGTCAGGTGCCGGCTAAAGCCTTTCAACCCCAGTTTAATCAAGGGAATTCAGTCAGAGAGTTTTTCCACATATTTACCACCACAGGGAGACACCTCAAAGATTTACCTCTGAGTATTATCAGAGAGGATTTTAATGACGGCTATACTCGTTTGCTTTCAATCTTGAACCGACTGATGACACGGACGCCCTGTCTCCCGTTTCAAATGGAAATTTGAGGCTGGAAATGAGATTCAGGGTCCCTCTACCTCAGACCAGCACACTCACTGTCTACGCTTGTTATGATTCTATTCTGGAGATCAACGCTAAAAGGCAGGTCCTAGTAGATTATTATTAAAAAAATTAAAATGGATAATCATCAGCTAGATCATCTTTTGCAACGTTTGTTGGGAGATGTATTCTGCGGGGTGTGAGTTTCTGATCAGCTACAACTTCTGATGCAGACTGACTGAGACCTGCCTACTTCATCGTCAACACTCACCCGTCACGTCAGCCTGGAGAACACTGGTTGTCTCTGACTTTAGAACAAGATGGCTCTGCTACCTTTTTTGACTCTTATGGATTCCCTCCTGATTTTCCACACTACCCCTCTATTATCTTGGAGTTTCTGGAAAACCATTCTGAGAAAATACTGTACCATAACCAACAGCTTCAACATACTCTGTCAGTTATATGAGGGCAACATTGTGTTTTTTATCTCTGCCATAAAGCTTGTGGATTATCTTATCAAAAACTAATGTCTCTGTATCATGACGATGTCTTAAAAAATGATCGTATGGTATCTCATTTTGTGAACAATTATCTAAGCTGCCTCGCTCAACACCGACACAGTCAGAATTTTCAGCATGGGGCCTGCTCATTACAGATGTTTAAAAGATGCATGTAAAAAAAATTAAAGAACAATAAAGGTTGTTTTTTATTTCTTTTCTTTTTTTTGCTTCTGTGTGTATGTGTAAAAAAAAAAATCATTACAACATTATTGGGCTCAAGATTATTTTCTTCCTATCCCTTTTGCCGGAATCTTTTTTTTCTCCATAATTGTTCTCTTCATCTTCATCTTCCATCTGTGTCCATCTAGGGCTCAAGATTATTTTCTTTCTATCCCTTTTGCTGGAATCTTTTTTTGCTTGATAATTGTTTTCATCTTCATCTTCCATCTCTGTCCATCTAGGGCTCAAGAGTATTTTTCTCTTTGTTTTTTTTTCTCAATAATTGTTTTCATTTTCTTCTTGTTCATCTTCAACTTTTTTGAGATGTTTGTACTCCTGTTGTGCAAAACTTCTGCCAAGGTATTTAAGAAACATATCCATCCTTTCGGAGGAGATTGAGGTTTTTTATAAGTCTGCGAGAGGTTTTTGAATAAATCCATGATATGGGATCCTTTTACTATGTTTACCTTATAAACAAATTCACTTCTCGAGGTCCAGTCCACGTCAGCTTCCGCTAATTTCTGCATAATGTAACGAACGTTATTATGCGAGCGTGCGGGTAGGTTTTTTATGACCTCGTTCGTTGCAAGTTGTGATGATGATTCAGATACATCATCATCATCATTATCATCCATCCATCCTGTCTGGGTAGGGACAGCCAGAGTCCTGTCAGAGGTCTGGACAGATGTGGACGTAGATTCAGGCTGCATGCGTGGACGTAGATTAACCCTATGTTCATCATTCTGACCTTGCCTCATGAAAGTGAGATATCTATGCAACAAAGCTTCATACTTTTTTACTTTTTTGTAGGAGCTCATTCCTCCCTCTTGGAGAATGTCTCTCATTCTTTCAGCCAAATCATCTTCAGCCGTCTGTCTGATGGAGTAAGATTCAGCTCGGGTTAGCCTATTCATCTGACGAGGTGTAACGAGAAACATTTTGTTCACCTTGGCCATCTTTTTTTTTTTTTATTATTTATATCAACCCTGCTAACAAATTTGCTATGACAGGTAAAATAAATCCCCCCGTCCGTTTCTTCAAAACCTCACGTTTCCGAGTCAAACTAATCTTCTTATCTGATGATCTTTTTTTGATGTTTTAGTTTTTTGTATTGACAAGACGTTAGTGGAATGTTCCCTTTTAAAATATTTAAAGCTATCTCACTCAGTGCCCGGATAAGGTCGGGTGAACAGTGAGCGATGATATCTTTACGTTTCTGAGGAGTGGTGTGACGCAGAGCATTTAATAAGACTGCGTTCCTCTTTATAAGCTGTGACATGTTTTTTTTGCTTTTTATTGAATATTGTATTTTCCATACAATATTACAGTGTTCATCACATGTTCACAGTTTTCCAGCAAAGATTTTACAAAATAAGTTTTCCCACATCCGCTAGGACCAACTATCTTTTAATCTAGGATCAAATTCAGTCTCCTCCATAATGGCAAGGTGTGATTTTTTTATTTTTTTTTTGTGGGAAAAAAAAAATCTAATAACCAAATGGCTGAGTTGTCCCATCAGGCAAGAGACGCCTTTTATCATACACCACACGAAACTTTTTCTGAAATGCAAAGTTTTTCAACAGAAATCCCTTTTTCTCTTTTAATGCTGTGCTGAGGGGCTGTAAGCTCCGCCCCTTTCATACCATCAAGATAGCCTTCCACCAGCC
>JAPQRN010000006.1:24436420-24461391 GCA_037367275.1 Coranthus polyacanthus
ATAAGTCTTTACCTTTGACTTCAGTAAATAAATACTTACAAGTCCATGTCTTGTTGAAAACTCTACATTCTGTATCAAGCTTTTTAACAGAAGCTGATTTTTGAGCTAAAAGTTAACTCACCTCTTTTAAACTTCGCCGATACATTACAGCAAAGTGCACACGCACGCACGTCAGATGAAAACTATAGCAGTCGCCTTCAAAATAAAAGCATTGCAGATGTATTGCATGCATAATATACACTTATTTACGTTTGATTCCTGATTCCCCATTGACCTCATGGGGACAGCCCACGGGCCGGATGTGGCCCTGGGGCCTTACAATGCCCAGGTCTGGTGTACAGTGTGGGTGTGATGTGAGTCAGGTGATGGAGGTGGGTTGGACAGGGTGCAGCTGCTCCAGGTGTAACATCTTCAGCAGAGGGTCACGGGACACACCGCTGGCTCGCTTGTATCTCTGAACAATCATTTTGTTCAAGTCATGGAAACCATCCAGCGGTCTGCGGGTCAAACACCAACAACATGATGGTCTTCAACTGAACTATGTACAGAGGAAACATGCTTGATTCACAAATACAGAAATATAATCCACTGATGCATCACACACATCAGAGATTTCATTAGACTGAACCACGCTGAACCAGGTTGAACCAAAATGAACCAAGTTGAACCAAGTTGAACCAGGTTGAACCAAGATGAACTAGGTTGAACCAGGCTGAACCAGGATGAACCACGTAGAACCAGGTTGAATCAAGATGAACCAGGTTGAACCAAGATGAACCAAGATGAACCAGGTTCATCGACAAATTCCTGGTTCTCCTGGTTCAGCTCCTCACATCAACAAAAAATTAACAAAATAATCAACAAAATAATCAACAAAATAAATAAAAATGGACAAAGTGATGAACAAAATGAACAAAAATGAACAAAATGAACAAACATGGACAAAATAATCAACAAAATTAACAAAATAATCAACAAAATGAAAAAAAGATTGACAAAATAAAATGTCCTGATCTGAATCTTTTCTTCTCTGATGATACAGCCATAGTCGGGTGCATATCTGAGGGGGACGAGCGGGAGTACAGGACTCACCAGTAGTAGGAGAACACCAGTAAGACAAAGGAGATGGTCATTGACTTCCGCAGGAGAAAGACACCTCAGACTGCACAGGTGAACATCCAGGGTCTGCACATTGAGATGGTGAGACCTATCGATACCTGGGTGTTCACCTTAACAATAAAATGGACTGGTCAAATAACACAGATGTCCTGTACAAGAAGGGCCAAAATCATCTCCACCTGCTGAGAAGACTGAGGTCCTTTGGAGTGTGCAGGACTCTGCTCCGGACATTTTATGACACTGTGGTGGCATCTGCTCTGCTGTATGCAATGGTCTGCTGGGGAGGAGGGAGCACAGACGGATCAGGGGAGCAGGAAGAGACTGAACAGACTGGTCAGGAGGTTCTGTCCTGGACTGTTAACAAAACTGGTTTCATTCAAATTTCATTCCAATGTCATTTGCACCAAATTTTGCACTCATTATATTTCATTCATCTTTTTTGTGTACATACTGTTTTATTACCTCATTATTGTTATTTTGTGTACATACCTATTTTTTATACTACTACTGAGTTGCTGCTATTTTTTCTATGTACATACTTATTTTATCACTTAATTATTGTTATTTGTTATTGTTATTTTTCTTGCACTTCTGTTAAATTTTCTCGTGCTGCTGGAACGGTTGGAATTTCCCCCAATGGGGGATCAATAAAGGAATATTCTATTCTATTCTATTCTTAAACCAGTAAAAGTAAAGTTACATTGAGCTGTTGTGTCGCAGATCCTTCTAGTGGTGAAATCTCTGAACTGCATTACTGTCCCGCTCCTTGTTCCGCGTCACGTGGCATGCTCCTTTCTAATTGACCGTCCTTATCCGGTCACATGACGTCTCTTCGCCGCGTCCTGTTTGTAGCTAAATTAAACCTCAGTACAGAGGGGTTCTCTGTGTTTCAGTGGATTTAACCAGCGATAAACAGCTGTAAATGATAAAGCGTGTAAAGGACTCACGTCGACGCTGTTTTATGCTGGATTTGGTTTAACCTGGATGAACAACAACAGGTGAGTTGACGGTTTATTGAAGCTGAAAGTGACTCGTTTTGTTTTTGCACAGTCAGCGACTCTGTGAACGGTTTGTTAAAGACATGTATGATACAGTTGGACAACGAGGAGACGTGGAGGCTTTTTGAGTTGTCTTTACTTCATTAAGTGGTGAAAAAAATACCTATTTTAACATTTTGCTTAAGCGTTAAAACATAGACCAGATCCAACGAACCACATGTGAACGAAGAGTCTGTCCATGTTGGACGTTACCAACGACACGTAGATTTACATTTAGATATAAAGTCTAAGTTATATCATATATGTGATCTAAAGGACACTGGACACTGTATCTCCTCAGACCGACTTCACATGACTTGGAAACTTCGAAAAGATGGAGATGACAAACTAGAAAAATAAGAGCAAAATAATCAAAAAAGTGAGCAAAATAATCAACAAAATTAACTAAATAATCGAAAAGTAATGAGCAAAATAATCAGCCAAATGAACAAAAAATGAAGAAAATAATCAACAGAAGAAAGAATCTAGTCAAAAAATAAACAAAACTCAAAAGTTTTTTAGCCCTAGTTCCATTACTCATTACATTTTTATCAGTGACTAGTTAATGTGTGACTAGTTTCACAAACTGACAGAAACATTCACTCAACAGTTAATGGAAACATGTTCTAAATGTCCGTTTTCTTTTTCATATTTTCTGTTTAAATGTGTGTTTCATGTGGATGTGAAGTGACTTTAACCTGATGGAACAGGTCTTACATCTGTGTATCTTCTCTAAACCATGTTGAACAGGTTTCATCTGGTTTTATTACCTTAATAAATTGATCTTTGTGGTTTTAACTCTTCAGTCTGAGTCTAAACTCTGTCTTGGTTGGTTTGTCTCTAATGTAACTTCAAATTCACCAACGAAATGATCATAAAACATAAAACTACACTTTAAATACATAGTGGTGTGTCTGCCTCAGGCTGTGACTCATCATTCACTTTAATAGATATTTGTTCTCCTGATTGATTTATTAATAAACTGATAGTAGTTTTGTGTAGTAATGATAAGTGATAAACGATAAATGTCAAATCCTTTTTTTCTCTCCAGTTTAAAGGCAGATGTTTGGTCCTGAGTGAAAGTTGAAGAAACCAGAGTCCGAATCCTCAGAGCAACTGAACATTAGATTTTACATTTTAAAATGAATGTTGACTGTATTCATCAATCTTCATTGAAGTTCTGTCTAAACTGTCTTATAATCATCCTATCATGTGTGACATTTCATGTGTCTCTTGTATCGACAGCTGTGATATGTTTGGCTCTAGATGCTTCTATATAAGGTTTCTAGGAATTCTACAGAACGTGGTCATCCTCTTATTTTGCTGCTGGTCTTGGAATAACCTTCAGAAGATGCTACAGCTCGATGGTTTTGTCTCTGTGGGTGAATTTATGAAATGATATAAAGCTGTGTCACTGCTGTGTAATGCTGAGCTGAATTTAGTCTCATGTACTTGGGCTCTTCTCCTCCTTTTTTCCCCCTTGTTTTTGTTTTTTACCTGTGTTATATTCAATACATCTTTGTTGTGCTTCATATTATAAATTCTGTATAAATTGGTCTCCTTTGAAAAAGAGCTCTGACCAGTGGGAGACAGGTCCAATCAATGGGAGACAGGTCCAATCAATGGGAGACAGAGGTCCGACCAACGGGAGACAGAGGTCCGACCAACGGGAGACAGAGGTCCGACCAACGGGAGAGATGGGAGACAGAGGTCCGACCAACCCGGAGAGATGGGAGACAGAGGTCCGACCAACGGGAGAGATGGGAGACAGAGGTCCGACCAACGGGAGAGATGGGAGACAGAGGTCTGACCAATGAGAGACATGGGAGACAGAGGTCCGACCAGTTGGAGACAGACATCTGCAGTCTCAGCTCACATGTAGAACACGAGTATTTTTAAGTCCAGTTTGAAGGATCTCAGGTCCACACCATACTCTTCATGTGACCCAGATCCACAGTTTGTTCTGTTTTTTATCCACTCATCTCAAAGTGAGCGGCAGCGTCAACAAACCAGGTTCAGGTTTCTCTTGGTTTTCAGAGGATGTAGGATTTGTTGTCGTCTCACAAGAAAAAATAACATTTTTGAATTTAAAAAATATATTTTCACATAATTTTGGATCATTATAATTATTATTACCATATCTGCATAGGAAAATGTGGAAAAAATAGAGGAAATAATAAATAACACCCAAACAAGTTAAAACTTTCTGAAGAAGGACAACCGTTAGATCTGGATGATGATTAGATTTGATCTCACTTTGATTTGATTGATTTATTAAGGTATTTATTACTTTGACTTATATGTTAATTTCAACAGTTATCCAGTTTCTAATAGTGTTCATTTCCAACAGTGTCCATTTGTATTCAAGGGTTGGTATCATCCTTCCCCTGACGTAAACTCTTGTTGTTCTGTCAGCCTTTAATAATCCACACGAGGTTTTCATGAACAGCGGCTCATGTTGTTGATGTTTGTTGTGATTGTAAAATGAAACTGACAGTGTACAAGTGCACGTGATGGGTGTGGAAAACCCACCCCCCACATGTTTGAATAAGGAGATTCCAGCCTCGTGATAAAACCAGTTACAGACAGAGACAGTTACTTTATCGTCCTCTTCATGTCGACATCGCAGCCACGAGACGCCACAGTCCCATGAATGGACAGATCCACAGAGAACCAGGACATGAGTCACTCAGGTCATATTAACACATGTATGTACATGTATGTACAAAGTGATTCTAGTCGACTGTGGTTCAGCAGCTCATGTCTTTGTGTGTTTGTGTGAGAGCTGAGTTGTGCAGGTGTGTTTTGTCTGCAGTGTCATTTTCTAGATCCTTCTCTTTGTCGTGTGTGAAGGTATTTTCACAGAGGAGACAATAGTGTGTGTCTGTTTCACACGTATGTAGCTGAAGTCACATTACACACCGTTTGATGGTCAAATGTATCAGTGTTTGTTATTGTAACACATTTGTGTTGCTTTGTGTATAGTTTTGTCTCATTTTCATCTTATATGTTATATTTTCATGTTACATTTTTAATGTTATTTTTGTTTTGTTACATCTTTTCTGATTTTTTGTTTTATGCCTTTTATTGTCCTTTTGTTACATTTTTAATATTTTCTTCTGTTTTGTGTCGTTATATCTTGTTGCATCTTTTCACTTTATATCTTTTCCATTGTTCGTAATGTGTGATTTTCTCCGATGGATTCATCAAGGCGTCATCTTTTCTGTGTGTTATTGTTTCATCATTTAAATCCGTCTTGATGTTGTGAAGATGCACAATAATGTAATACAAAAATAATGTATAATTCACCTCAGATGCATTAAAACTAAAGCCTGTTTTGAAAATGTAAGGAGTAGAAAGAACGGATATTAAACTGTAGGAAGTAAAAGGAAAAAGACTGAACAATAAATACTCGAGTAAAGTACAGATACTGAAAACTCTACTGGATTCTGTAAATATCTGTGGTTGTCAAATACACAGTAACACTATGTCCAATTGCAACAGTCTGTCGTGATGATGATGTTAAAGTGTTAAATCTGTTTCTGCTTGTACTGAACCCTGTGTTTTCTGTTTCTAGTAAAGTTGAAGTGATCTCAGACATTTGCTTGTTCAGCTTCAGCATCGAGTCATGCATCACGTTTTCACCACAACAACAAACACACATGAAGCAACGTGTTCCTCTTGTTTGGTTTCACAGTTGCTGATCGTCGTCTTATCTGATCCATGGTTTCATCTGTGAACATGAAGACGGACATCGCTTACAACCAGGTCTGGAGCTTTTCACTGAATCCATCATTTATCACATGATCTGAAAAACATTCACCATAAACATCTCAGACATTTACAGGTTGGTCAAATGGAAATGGATTCATTGTCAAACGTCTCAGTCAGTGGATTTTCCCAGTTGACAGTTATTTTCTCTGAGTCACATCCACATGTTTTAATCTTTTTTAATTTAAATATTGACACAAAACAAAAAGGAAAACGCCGCAAACAGGGAAATACATAATCAGAGAAAGTTGAGGATATTTAATGTTATAACGTGGATGAATTTTCCTAATTAAAGCAAGACAAGTGTTCTAGAAGAATTTCTAAAAGTAGACCTCAACAAAACCATGTGAAACGTAGAGGAGATGAGTCAGTTGAAGAAGACACATCAAGTACAAGAGATAGAAGATAGAAAAGACAAAAAACACACAAACATATTAAAATGATGCAAAAGATACAAAAAGACGAAAATAAAAAGCAACTTTCAGAGACAGTGTAGATCTGTGGTGAATTCATGATGTATTTCTCTAAGTTCAGGTCCTGAGGAGACACCTGATCCCTCTTATGGGTCTCGAGCTGAAAAAGTCACTGGATTATACAGTTAATTTTATTTTACTCACAGTAAACTTCATCTTTTGTTCAGATGTTAATGCAGCTCTTTACACTGAAAGAATGGTTTATGGTTGACCTTGTCATACATGAGCAATAGAAATATGTAGTTTTTTTTTCCTTGTTAATGCCTCATAAATCAGAAAAATGTATTCCTTTCATAGAAATACTTAGTCACCACAACAGTACAACAACATGAGAAATAAATACCAGCATGTGACAGATGTGATGTGTTTCAATGTGGAGATAAACCACGAATAAACTGATCTGAAGAACAAGTTTTTTTTTTCCAGTTTTCATCAAGTTGTAATTTGTAAAATCTTAAACTGTGGATCTTCTTTTCCAGAAGTTAAAGACATCTTGTACATTCAAACAACTCCAGAACGTTTCATACATCTATCATGAATAGTTCAAAAGTAATGACTTCTTGAACTCAGCATCTTTTTCTGAACCACTCGTTTTTACAGTAAAATCAGTATCACAACCCATTTTCAAAGACCAATATCTGAAAAACTAATGAAGATGTAAGGGTGACATTTTGTCTGGTGTTTACTAGGACTAATAACATTATTTTCTGAAAGTATGAAGTAAATCAGAGATGGTCAATCTGGAACATTTTCTGAAACCTGGTGATTTGAGGTAGATTTACACAGAACATAAATTTAAATTGTAGACCCTCAGTGTTAAAGATTTTGTAGAACACTGACATCTTTTAATGAGTTAGATATTTTGATTATTGGTTATTAATACATTGTATAAGGTGGGATATCACAGTCTTGTGTGTCTAGATGAGCAGCAGGTTATGAATGTCTAAACTCCGAGTCTGTGTCCTCAGCTGAACTCAGTCCTCTACATGTCGTCTGATTGTTTTATAATGTGGTGTTGTGTGTTTGCAGCTGGTGGACATGGAGCGGCAAAGACAGGAGTATGACAAGAAGGCACACCTGGTATGTTACACGACACACAACCCATCCCGACCTCGGTCATGCAGATCTGGACCCTGAGGAGCAGACTCATCAGGTTTTAAGTGTCACCTTGTTCTTTCAGTATTCACGCTGTGTGACAGCTCTGCTCACCGTGGCCGCTGTGCTGCTGTTTGTCACCGCCCTCTTTAACCTCCTAGCCCCCAGAGGCCTCACCTCCCGTCCCCATCCAGCCCCGAGCAACAGCCTCCGCCGGCCCCACTCCGAGTCCTGCACAGACCCCTGCAAGTAAGCAAACAGTCGGACTAGTTCATCATGGAGTGGTGAGGAAGGTTAGCATTTTGTAGCTGCCTCGGCCTCTGCACACTGCTGTAAACATTCTGTCTTTATTGCCGTTTTAATTTTTCATAAAAATCTCCTTGATAGTATAGTGTTTACTACTTTTTAAAAATGAAAAACCATCATACCACACTTCTTGAGTAGCGGTTTGAGGACATATACATTTGATAATATGTAGCTTCCTTTTTTTGTCATTTATGTTTATGAAAACACAAGGGGTTAAATGTGTGATTGACAGTTATAATTACTGATCACATTCAGTCAGACGTGAGCTTGGAAAAGTGTGAAACGGCGTCAGGTTCATCTGTCTATATTAAATCTTTTGATGGACTGAGAGGAGAAGCTGCAGAAGGAAGGGCTGGATTTTCAGATTTTGTTTTTTTCCTCTGATTTCAACTCCTGAAGCTTTAATCGCTGCAGCTCTAGTCATGACCGAGTCTTGACTATAGAGTCAAAAGCTCCAGAAGAAAGAGTCAGTAGACCTTAAACTAAGATTATTTCATCACTTCTTGAATTAGGTTCGACATTTGACCTGGGTTTGTACTGAGTGGGACATGTTTTCTTCATGATTGACTGAGTGACTTTACACATGCTTGTACAGCTGACTGTACTGAAACCAGCTGTGCAGATGTGAACATGGTCCTCTATCTCTGGTCAGGATCGTGTTGGTGGAGAGCATTCCTGAAGGACTGAAGTTTAACTCCAGCACCGCTCACCCGTCCATTTTCCAGGCCTGGCTCAGCCTGATGGACGAGGCTCGCAGCAGTGTGGACATCGCCTCCTTCTATTGGACGCTCACCAACAAAGATACGGGCACACATGAGCCCACAGCCAATCAGGTGAGCTGCCGGTTATTGGTTATTGGAGACCACAAATCTGTCTAATCTAGTGAAACACAGAAATGTAGAACTATACATAGGAATGGGTGAGATGAGATGAACATTATTTCTTTCAAGTTTAAAGGCTGATCTGATTTGTAAAAGACATAAAAGCAACATAAAAGATGCAACAAGATTCAACAACATAAAAACACACCTTTAGTCTCTGATTGGATCTTTTAGGTCTTAATGTATGCAGTTTGTAAAATGTTCACATGACAAATTAAGTAAAACAACAAAACACTAAGAGAATGTGAACAAAATAAACACTAAAGACAAAAAAAATGTATATGGACAATGATCACAGTATATTTTTATCTTGTGATAATTATAATTATTGTTTTATCGTCCAATTATACAATGTGAATAATATTAACATGAGTCACTTTGTTCTCAGGGTGAAACCGTCCTGAATAGATTAGCTCAACTGTCAGCGAAGGTGTCTGTTCGCATCGCAGTCAACACACCACAAGAGAGTCAGCCACAAGGAGACCTGAGACTGCTCAATGACTCAGGTACATCTTCACCTGTCTCACCTGTCTCCTACATGATGGGGAGGGGGCGAAGGGGCCACTTTTAGATTTCATCCTAAACTGTTGTGAGAAGTCGACCCATCTCCTAAACATCTCTAAAACCAAAGACATGTCCATTGGTTTCATAAAGCTACGAGCCTCCAACCAACTTTTGTCAACCAAGAGACAATACACACACTTCTACTGATATGGTTTCATTTGTCTGGGAGGTTAATGACACATTTTTCTGTGGTTTGACAAACTCAGAACATATTCACATCTAATTCTGCTCTTCTTTACACAGACTTTAAGGCATTAATGAATAGTGTGCGTGTTTTAGGAGCTGATATCAGGACAGTGAACATGAGAGAGCTCACCTCAGGCGTCCTCCACACCAAGTTCTGGGTAGTGGACAAGAAACACATCTACATTGGCAGTGCCAACATGGACTGGAGGTCCCTCACTCAGGTAAACACACTGCTCAGTGTAGTGGAGAGCCAGGTTTTTGTCTGAAGCCTCATTTTCATCTGCTCTGTTTGTGATGTTAAAGTTACTGCTACAGAGAAATCAGCAGAATTTGGCTTCGATGGCAGCTGATGGGTAATATCAGGATTCTTGAGTAGAATTTAGTAGTCGACAAGTAATTGATTAACTGATTAATCCATTAATTGTTGTAGCTCTACACTGTACCAGTTACCATGTTGATCTCCACTACTCTTCAAGCTTTTTCTCTTCTCTAAAACTATTAAACCATCACATTTAAATTTATTTCTTACTTAGGATCCAGTTTTAGGACAAACCATCCTGATGGTCTGAGTCACTTTCTTCTGCTTTTAAGAGGAAGTTCTCATGTTGCTCAGTGTTTGGATCACATGATGAACAGCTCATGTGACTTTACGCGGTGCTGGAAGCGTCACATGTTTAATATAATGTCTCAAACCACATTTCATCCTCACAATCACATGTCTGATCATCATTTCTCCTGAGCTGCACATCCTGTTGTTTCACCAACATCCCATAAAGAGTTCTCTGCTGCAGCAGAGGTTTGGTTGTGACAATAGTAAACTCCGGGTCTTGCAGGTGAAGGAGCTGGGAGTCGTGGTCTACAACTGCAGCTGCCTGGCTGCAGACCTGGGGAAGATCTTTGAGGCCTATTGGTTTCTGGGTCAGAGTCAGTCCATCCCGTCGCCTTGGCCTGCCAGCTTCTCCACCCTCTACAACAAGGACACGCCTCTGCAGCTGCCACTCAATGACACGCCCTCCAGCGTCTACCTGTCGGTGAGATAGAAGTGATGTGGTTTTGATGGTGTCACTGATTCCACAGACCTCAGTCCTGTGTTGTCCCCTTCATACTGTTTATCCTGTGTAAGACTCCTGTGTTGTTTAAAATGTTGCTGCCGATGACCAGTACTAAACGTTCCCCCTCCGTCTGTCCATCCTCTCAGAGTTCCCCTCCATCCTTCTGTGCATCTGGCAGGACCCCCGACCTCCAGTCCGTCCTCAGTGTGATGGAGGACGCCCAGAGTTTCATCTACATCGCTGTGATGAACTACCTGCCCACCATGGAGTTCTCGCATCCTAAACGGTACAGAGACGTGTGGACAAAGCATAGGGATATGAGGGTTTTTATTTTAATATACTAGTGTTCATTTTTCCCTTGGTGCGGTTCATCTGGTGTGGACCAAACAAGAGCATCAAGACCACTAAGGGTATCTTCACACCTCAAAATCTGAACCAAGGTTCATGTTCTTTTACATTGTCTACATTTGGACCGGTTAGTTTTATTTTAAAACTGCAATTTAGGGATCAGACTAATCCATCCCGTCGTCATCATCCACGTGGCTGCATCTGACGTCATCATGTTGTTAATTCTTCCGTTAGTTTTTCTTCTTTTGTTTTTGGTGAAAATAGTGCATGCAATTGATCCAAAAGTTCTTACTATCACACTGTACACAAACTGAATCATGGTTCAGTTTGATCCAGACCGAGACCACCTCTTTGGTCGGACCAGACCTGTTTGGTCCACACCATGGTCTGGGGGAGGTTTCGCACCTGAATCAAACTGAAAATTCTGAAAGGCCGGTAAAAATGAGGTAGATATGAAAGCGTCTTAAAGACCACGATATCCACACTAATACATATTTTGCTACATTTACACCTACATGTCGTAGTTTTTGTGACTCCTGCCTCCGCCAGTTTCAGGTCTAATGGTGTCCTCCTCTTCTGCAGGTACTGGGCAGATATCGACACCCAGCTGAGGAGAGTGGCGTATGAGAAGAGGGTCAAAGTGCGTCTTCTGATCAGCTGCTGGGCCAGCACCCAGCCCGTCATGTTCCCCTTCCTCAAGTCTCTGGCCTCAGTTTGCGACGTAAAGAGCAAACTGGACATCCAGGTGGTCAGTAGCACAAACCACACCCACCGCCTCATCAGGATTATTAGTATTATTAATGTAGAAATAAGTGAATAACGTCCCTGTGTCACTGGGTTGTGGTTGTACATATTGTGATGCTCGTCTGAACTCTGGTTGGTTTCCTCCAGAAGCTGTTCGTGGTTCCTGCCGACCCCTCACAGAAGGAGATCCCCTTTGCCAGAGTCAACCACAACAAGTACATGGTGACTGACCAGGTGGCCTACATAGGTAAGACTGACCCATGTCCACCTGATGTTCAGAGGCTTCTGTCTAGTACTTACTGTTGCTATGGTTACAAACAAGGTCACTTCCTCGTCACTTCATTATTCATCAGTGACTGCTGTAAGTTGAAATATTACTGTTGTTGATGGACAAAAAGTAGTTTTTCAATTTTTTTTCAGGTGAGAATTTAGTTGTTTAAACTTCAAATCTGGGTTGATTTATCAACACAGAGCCTATTTGAAAATTTGCTGTGATGATTTTAGAAAAATGTATGTATAAACCAAATAAAAACATGTTTTATCATTTCATCAACTCACATGTGCATCATACATCATGTGGTACCTGCATTAAATGATTCAAATATTGATTTAGGCTTTAACACCTTTTAGAAAATCTTTTTAAATCTTCTCTTCAGAGGTGATATCAGGCAGAATCAGTGTGACTTTCTGTGCTCAGGTACATCTAACTGGTCCGGGGACTACTTTGTGAGCACAGCCGGCTCCGCACTGGTTGTAAACCAGACCGCATCTCAGTCTCCAGAGCCGACCGTCCAATCGCAGCTGCACGAAGTGTTTGAGAGGGACTGGAGCTCCACCTACAGCACTCCTCTGACCCAGGACTCCGATGTCAAAGACATCTGTAAGATCCACCGCTCCTCTACCTCCCAGACGGGCTGACAAAAACCACTGGACTTCAGTATGTCACAGATGGACACTAGCATTGTCCAAATATCCAAACTTTCCAAACTGACATTTTCCTCTTGTGGGACAATGCCCAAAGTTCCAAACTGGTCTTTGAACAGAGAATGAAGTGCCATGAAACCACTCGTCTACCCAGTTCCTGTCAGTCTGACTGGAAGACTGGGACATTTATGAAGCAGAATAAATGCATCTCTCTCTGGTTTCTATCCAAAACTTTGGATTTTATGTGCTCTGCTTTAAAGTGATTTGTGTCATGTAGCAGCAGGGGGCGCTGTTTGAGCCTCAGCCTTTAGGCTGAGGCACAAAGGCTTTGTTCAGACTACAGGAGACCAGGTCTTTAAAGACAGACTGTGAGAACTGATCACATCAGACCTGTCAAGTACATTAAAGTGTAATACTGCTGACAGCCATTAGAGGCTGCTCCATAAAGCCTCTAGCCCCATAGACTTACACTGAACTTCATCATTTTTTCCAGGAGTCATTCTGGTCTCATTGGTTTTATCTGGACCCTCTAATAAGTGATCTGGTCCATCTTTAAATTATTGATCCATTAATAAGATTTTATAGTGAATAGAAGCTTTGATGTCTGATGTATCAGGATTTGATTGACAGGTGTGATTGACAGATTGTCTGCTGAGTCACACTTTCAGAGCTTCTTTTTATTTAATAAAATGCATGTTTTCCTGACAAACAGCTCAAATGTAGTTGTGGTTAATAAGTTACACTAACAACACCATCCCACAGCCCCGCCCCTTCTGTCCAAATATGGTCACTTCTGGCTCCAAAAAGGCAACATGGTGACAGCCAAAACAAAAACTACTGTCACAGTTTCCATGTTGACTTCCTATGTATAGTTTATGGTCCAGACATTACTAACCTGTCTGTACGGGTTGCTATGGTAATGACGCAGCCACACAAAAGACATCTCACCAACCTGTATTGTCTAGTTTCATGATTTAGTGCTTATTTGATGCTGGTTTTAACAATATTAAATCAAAATAAATACAGAAAAATGTGCATCACAAAAATAATGATGGTTTTCCCTTGGTCTGAACAAGGCCTCATGTTTTCAGCACATACAGATTAATTCGATCATTCTCTCCTTTTCAGTCTCACTGCATTACTTTTCTTCAGGGGGAGTTTTTTTAATCTCAGCTCATCTCAGGGAACACAGTTTGTTTTCTTAACTTATTATCAATTTTGCTGGAATCTGGAGTATTTACAGGTCACACTGGGTTTTCCGTGTCTGTACTTTTGTTTCAGGGCTGTGTTTTTTTTTTTTAATGAAATAAAGTCAGCTGTGCATATAATCGGGTGAAAGTTTGAGGCCACAGCAGTAAATGAGGAGGATTGAGTTTAATTTCCACTGTGTGGAGTGATTGAAAAGACCAGTTAGTGGTGGTTGTTACGGCAACCGTCCAATCAGCTATTTGACAGGAAGCAGTGAGTGTTTTATAACAAAGCTTCGAAACAGTTATTATGTGATGATGAAGCAGTGACTCTTAATAAATGTTTCAAACCTGTGGATCAGTGTGACTTCATTTAACAATTTGATTTAATTTCCCTCTAAGTGTGTTTAATTTAGGACACTTCTTATATATGACTTTCAAATTATATCAAGAAGATCTGAATGTCAATATATTTGTCTTTAAGTCTTTAGTCTTTAGACTTTCTTAATATTTCACAAATTAATGTAAATTAGTACCTGATATTATACCACAATTCTATCTATCTATCTATCTATTAGATTTTAGATCTTAAATCATTTTAGTACATTTGTAATAATTTTTCAAGAAATTTAAATCTGTTCAGTAACATTATGTGTGATTTTGAGTTTATTTCCACTCAATAACATCTCACTATCACAGATTTAAATAAATGATATAAATGGCTCATAATAAATGAATGTAATGCATTGAAACCATGTGTTAGACATATTTTTTACCAAAACAAGCACCTTTTAAACATCAAAATATAATGAAACTTTAATAACTTATGAAATATGTCAAAAATGTCTAAAAGGTAACTGAAATCACTTTCATTTGTCACTATTAGTAGATGTTTCTACTGAATTTCTTTTAAATTTAATCAATAAATGGTTGAAATATGTTTAATTCAAAGTGATATTCGTTCAAACTATTAAGTAAATGTTGTATTTATTTACTGTTAATTCCAGGTAGTTAGAGTTTTTGCAGTTGACGTCTTATTAAGAAAAGACAAACTCCACGTGGAACAACATCCACATTTATTTACATTTAAAATCAGCTTCAGAGCAAAGATTTAAACTGAAAACCTGTTCTTAGAAAAATACCACAGCTTTGTAGATGTTTTTTGATTTCCTCCAGTTTGAGGTTTTAACTGTGTCCACATTGCAGTACCAGGTTTCTACCACTCGGGAGCAGTGTTGGTCATATATAAACCAACTGGAGTGGATCACAGTCCATGTTTCTACAGTAGTTCTTCTATATCAGGTGACGTCCTGCGTTAAGTTACATTACCGTTTCTACTACATCTGAATGTGGACCAGAGTTAATATCTCTTAAACTAAAAGGACCAGAATGGATGAACCAAACACCGGCTCACGTTGTGGCTGCTGTAGGGGAAGGTGAAGGGGGTCTTAACTTGCAATCTTCAACTTCACCTCTAGATGTCACTAAGGTCCTATCCACACTGACACAGTTTTGTTTTAAAACACATAAGCTTTGCTGTGTCCACACTACTCTGGTGCTTTAACCTCCTGAAAACAGAGACTTTTGGAAACGCGGCTGACCCTGTGTCAGTTTTGAATTCTGAGGCTATGATGTCATGTAGATAAAAACACAGATACGATTTAGATATGATGACATAGACTCCCACTATGTGTGTGTGATGTGTGTGTATCTAAATGTGAGAATCAAACACACCCAGTCTCCACTGACTGAGACTGTACTAAACACATAATCTGAGATAAGACTCACTGTGTCACGTCCGTTTCACATCAACTCTGTCTCTGAAAAAATGGGACAAAAAGGTGCATTTATTCTACATGTTTTGACCGTGGAGGAGCAGTTCATAATGTTTGGATCCTGACATGACACTGTGTCTGTTTTGGGTCTCGAACTAAACCCTGACAATAGATTCTATGAATGTGTACAGCACATTGATCATATAGTTTGGGGTTTCAAACCTGGGTCAGAAAAGACTGAGAAAAACCAAACTCACTTTGCAAACCAACAGTAGATCTGCAGGATAAACCACCAGTGTTTCCTACAGTGAGACATTTACAACACAGGGCAATGAGGTTAGGGCCAAATCCAGGCCAGTCTTGTATCCTGTCCTTGTTTTCTAAAGCTTTAAACCTGGTTCGATCCACCTTCCTGGACTGTGTTTGGTCATCTGGGATCTGAAACAACACGAAGCAGAACGTCTGTACACACCTAGTCCAGGTTTAATATGTTAATTTTGGTTCATTTTATAGATTATTTTATTCATTTTTGTTCATTTTGTTCATTATTTTTTTAATTTCTGATTATTTCATTTTATTTTTTGTTCCTTTTTGTTCATTTTATTGATAATTTGGTTAATTTTTGTTCATTTTTGTTTGTTTTGTTCACAACATTAAATGAAAATGAACAAGATCAGTTAAATCTTCATCTTCTTGAACTTTATTCTTTTTATTTTCATCATTAATAAACACTGAGTCATGTGAAGTCGATCTGAGATAGAATGTACTTGTGTTTCTGTTCAATGATATTATGTTTATTTTCTAAGTTATACAGACATTGTATGTAAATGTAGGTCTACATCTCGTTGGTAACATTATCCACATGGACAGACTCTTCATCCTCATGTGGTTTTCTGGCACCTGGTCTTTCTAATTCACATTAATCTACACCAGTTTGTCTGAACTGCTAAATGTGGACACACATGTTTGGTTTTCACTTCCCACTATGTGAACTGTTGGTGTGAAGCAGAGCTCAACCCACCGGGTTATTTCTGTCTGTGTGTAACGTCCTAAACTTTCCAGACTACACCCACATCCACTCACCCCCCCAGACCAGACTGACGGATCCAGTTCATGTATCTGTTGGACCTTCTGCTTCCTCTGGATCTTAGTTGTGTGTTCATTTTACTTTCCACATGTTTTGTCATTTATTGTCTTTTAAAATTTAAGAAAACTTAGATACTATCATGAGGTCTGTTAAACCTGTCCTATAGTGAGATTTAATTAAACAAGTCTTGGCCTCGCATGTTGCCTCATCCGAACCCAGTCCGGAACCTGTGGTACCTTGTCAAAATACTCTACAACCTGAAACACAAGGTAGAGGAACATTCCAGAAAACACCTGTAAAACTCTGGGAGAGTCGACTGACACGTTGACCTTTGTGTTTTCAGCTCATCAGACAAACACCACAGTGGCTGTGACAGATCATTACTCCACTCTGAACCACATTCCCTGTGTGTTACGTGATCAGATTTTTTGATCTTCCTTCAGTGACCTGCTGAAAAGTGCAGAGCTGCTTATTTTGCTCATCTTATATCTTCCAACAAGAAAATTCTGTCAAAATGTTCCTGAGTAAGTCTGTGTCACTGGGCTTTCAGCAGACATATAATGAAGAAATAAGAAAAGAAATAAAGGGGAAATTATCCGAGGATTCAGAAACATAGATCTATAAAGTCCTCTTGTTGGACTCTGCTGGTCCTGACTGCAGCGATTGTGTCTGTCATAACTTAAAATGTATGGCTGAAACACATGATTCATGCATGTGAATGGTGGGAAAATGGAAGAGCTGTCGACAAACTTTGAGCTCCAGTGTCTGAGTTGTGAGTAGGCATTTCAAAGATGACAACCAGTGTGATCCTTTTAAGTCACTTTCCGTTAAACCCATCGGATTCTCAGGGTTGTAGCTCAGTGTGAAAGCTGGATGTGTGTGTGCTTGTGTGTGTCTGTTTGTGTGTGTGTGTGTGTGTCTGTTTGTGTGTGTGTGTGTGTGTGTGTGTGTGTGTGTGTCTGTTTGTGTGTGTGTGTGTGTGTGTGTGTGTGTCTGTTTGTGTGTGTGTGTGTGTGTGTGTGTGTACACACTGGCTTCATCGTCGATGACTCAGCTCTCACCTACTCTGCACTTTGTAGGGATTAACTGAGGCATGCGTCGCACAAATATTGCTTCTAATGAGGACAGAAACTACATTTATCAGCCTGGAACCTGACACAGTTTTACAGACTGTTACTCTGTGTGGTAGAAATCACACATCTTAGAAATCTATATCTAAATCTAATCTAAAAAAGAATGAAAGACACTAATCTAACTGAGCTTCTGTTGCTGTTGTTGTCATGTTCTTCGTCATCTGTCCTTGCTTGTTTTACTTCCTGTCTTTGCGTTTTTCTCTTCACTTCTCTGGATTTTCTTTGGATCCTTCAAGGCTTCATTTACATAAAACCACATCATCAGATTTCAGACGGACTGTTCCAGTGTCCAGGACCAGGATCTGACCGAGGACCTGTCCTTCAAGGATGCTCCTCTGGATCCTTGGCTTTAATCTGCCAAAATCCTTTGCACGAGTCTTAAAAATGCTGTTAAATGAAAAAGAGCCAAACAAAATTGCAAATAACACCTCACCAAAGAAGAATAATAAAGAGCTGGTCGCTTCACCTGTTCAAGGTGTATTTAAATATAAGTAGGGCATATTATTAGGCAAGTTATTTACATGATATAATGCATTTTATACACAAAGGCAAACCACTGTTCTTATTGATAAAAATAGAATAATAGAATAAATAGAACATCCAGAGTAAGATTAAATCATAAATGACAGAAACACAGAGAGGAGACAAGGAGGAGATGAAGGAGAGAGGAGATGAGGAAGAGACACAAGGAGAGAGGAGTCGAGGAGGAGAAAGAGGATCGAGTAGCCAAGGAGGTGATTTTTCCATCTTCCTGACGACTCTCACCTGCAGTTTTCCCTCCGGTTCAGGTCTCCACCCACACTCACCTCCGTCCATACACTATAATCACACAGTGTATATACTGTTGTTCCCTGTCAGTTTGCCGCGTTATCTGTCTGTCTGTTTCTTCAGTTTCCCTTGTGTGTTTCTATATTTATCTACTTTGCCTGGTTTTTGTTATTTTTTTTCGACTGTCGCAGCTTCAGGAATTATCAGCTGTAAGTTTTTGTTGGTCGTTAATAAATCTATTCTGAACCTGCCACTCTGACTGCACAAGTCTGCATATGGGTCCTTCCTTGCTAAATATATCACTAAAACGTAACACATGTGCAAAGGTTTTTAAAAAACACTTCAATCAGCATCTTCATTATCTATGATTATTTGTAAAGCTCCCTAATAGTGAAAATTTACAGTACCTCAAACTTTATTTATTAGTTTATTTATTGCACCAAAACAAAATGACAAACTCAAGGTTTGAAAACATCCACAAACTAAAGGGTGATGTCACAGAGGCTTCATCCTTTTATTATTTACCATCTATTGATTCATTTTTTGGAGTCTGCAAATGCCTGGGCATTATTTTTCCACACTTTAAAAGGTTCAGTGTGTGATATTTAGTGATATCTAGTGGTGAACTTGCAGATTGCAACCAACCAAATACCTCCTCCTCTACGGTGGCCACAAAAAAACAGCAAAATCCCTCATAAGAGCAATTGTTTGTTTTGTCCCTTCTGATCTTTTTAGTTAAAGGGATTTTAACTCTGGTCCATATTCAGACATAGTAGATGAACTTTAACGTTAGATGCCACCTGCTAGAAAACAGAAAGAAGAAGAGGTCCATTCTGAGTTACAATAGAAATACAGCGGCGTAACACACCTCATTCTAAAGTGACAAACACCTAACAATTCTGTACTAATGAAAACACAGTTATGAACATTATAATCCATGTCTGCAAATAGATCCTCCTAAATCCTCCTAAATCTTACACACTGGACCTGAAGAACTCAATGAATTATTCGTTTTTCTTTAAAACTGACAAAAATAATCAATATATAATTGAGTTTTCTACTCAGTCAGTGTCCCCTTCATGTTGTGTTGGCCGTGGTTGTGTCTGACTGGTATCCAGTGTCCAGCCCCTCTAAGCCCAGTAACAAGGCCCTACTGGGCCACAGCTAAAGCCTCCAGCAGCACAAACAATGGAGCAGGGCTTTACAGAGGGTCGCAGCAAACTGCTGACTGTCCAGTCGTGCTAATACACCCCTATTCTGTCCTGTCTCGCTGCTGTCGCCTCTATCTCACACATACATACACATCCACAGTCTATCTCTCACTCTGCAGTGGTTCATGGAGGAAAAGAAAGTTCAGTGGTCCATATGTTGATACGTACACTCACTGATGGGACGGTCCACCCCTCTATCATCCATCCATCCATCCATCCATCCATCCTCCTCCTCCTACTGCTGCTCCCCCTCTCTCTCCAAACCCTAACACCCTTCTCTCTCCCTCTCTTTCTTTTTATTTCTGACCATCACTGACAGCGTAGCTCGGTCTCCCGTGGGCCCTGATAGTGAACGTGACCCACAGACTCACCTCCAACACCTGCCTCCCCCAGCTCTGCCGCGGAGCTCCTCCAGCCCCTTGGCCTGTGTGTGGGCTGCACCATCAGCGACTTCCCTCAACTGGCTTCCTCCGGCGGACCATGTGCGAGTGTCTCCGTGGAATATTCAGAGTCACCTGGACGCCTTCATCCAATGCAGGTCAGGAGCAGTAACTGTTTTTACCTGTTTTTCTGAGTTGAAAGAATCATCAACTACATGCAGCACTTCATCATAACTTTCCAAAGTTAGTTTCTATTTTCTGCTGATTGTTTTAGGAGATAGATCATTTCAGATTTTGGCTTAATTCAAATGCAAGAAGCTCAAACTATATAAGAATTTAAAACTGTCTGAACTCTGAATCGGTGAAGAACTTGCTTCTTCATGTGATGCATCTTGAGGCAGAAAAACGTTGCTCTTTTTATTCATACTTACTTCCCTCTTAAGATATGTGCAAACATTAAACGTTGGATGCAGAATATTCACTACAAGTGTTTAGATGCTGAGAGGAAGCAGGTGGACACATGAAGACAGACATGTCAGCTGATTGGATACGTCACATGATGACTCCTATCTGGATTAAGGGATTAGATGCTTTAAAAGAAAGAAAAGTATTTTACTGCACAGTAGAAAGACTAATGGCCTGCCTTTAAAGGTAAAATTAGATTATAGATTTAGATTTTCAAAAACAATAATAATCCTTGTCAATCACCATCAGACATGTGTTGTGGTGTATTTATCTTATGGATGTTTCTGGGTGTGGACATTGGGACACTGGGCTCAATACTAAGGCCGAACGCCTGGAACAAGTCAAAGGCTATGACAGGCTCTTAAATCTAGACAAGAAACATTAAAACATAATTTAATTTCTATAGATGTTGATGTAAATAGCTGAGGAGCTGTTGAGTTGCTCTGTTGAGTCGGTTTAACAAGTAGATTAAACATGACAATTAACATTACAGTTTGTTGTTATGTGATAATAGAACTAATAGAACAATGCATCAGATTGTAATATCAGTCTGTACAATGAAATGAGGCTGCAGTTTAAACATCCAGTGTTTGGTGATATTTTTGATTCAGTGACATTAAACACAGATGAACTGTGGAAAATGTGCAAAATGAAAGTCACTAGATTATTTTTTGTCCTGTGGTATGTTTTTATACCAGTTTAAGTTTCTATGTTTGAGTTGAAAAAATATATATATACGATGGCTTGGCATCTGTTTTCAACACCCAGAGGACTTCTATAGTAGGTCTGGTGGATCAAGTCTACAGATCACATGAGGATGTTCTGAGGTAGAATCTAGATCCATGATCTGAATCACAGTTTTATAAATGTAGTGGTTTGTGGAGGTTTAGTCTGTGTGTGATGCTTTGTGTTGTTGTATCTGACTAGAAACTCTGCATCATTTTGGTCTATATTATTCCAATCTTCAATGTTCAATGTGTACACAAAGTAAACACTGGTCCACATGTTCTGGTCTAACAGTACATCCATGCCATGACTGCCATGACGCGGCAGTGTTTCATTCATTCCATAGACTGTGGCCTCATTTGTTCCAACAGAGTTTTAGAATGAATCTAAATGTTTTTACACCCTAATGTAACTCTAAAGCATCTGTGGAAATCAGACTGCACATCACAGTTCAGAAGTCAACACTTTAGTGCAGAAAGATGCTAAAGTATCGCTACTGAAATAAACTCACTAGCAAATAGACATCAATGATAAAAACCCACCCCTCTCTGTTAAATTCCATAATTATACAAATACTCAGGACATTTAAAGCAAATGTTACCTGAGTTGGTGAGTTTTGACAGCACTGTTATTATTTTAGTGATACAATCTGTACAATCCCTCTTCAAAGTAGATCATGTGATAAATGAAGATCGATCATGATCTAAGATCATCCAGACCTGCACGATAGCATCACTTCTGGACGTGCACCAGACAGAAACTGACCCAGAACATCACCTGTAATATTACACTTTGTTAATCGCTGTAGGTACGTTCTCCTTTCCTCTACAGTGAGGTCAGAGGTCACGCTACGAGCAGGTTGGGATTTAATATCTGGGTCAAGGACAACATTAGCACCTGCCAGTCTGAGAAACCAGAGTCACATTAAAGTGAGTGAAGCAGGACTGACACTACTTCATGTCAGATGACATACTGCAGACGGAAAGTTGAGGAAAGTGTTTAAGGAAGTAAATATCAAACAACTTTAGTCACAAGCATGGTTTCCTGTTAATTCTACAGCAACAGGAAAAATGTGTATCATATACTGTACTTGTGAAAAGACTGAAGTTATGTAGATCGTCCAGAGAAGATGTTAATGTTTTGTTTAACTTCAAACAGCAGCTGAGAAAAATGAGGTTATTTGTGCAGTTTGAAGAGCCAAAAGAACAACCAATATGTCAACTGGTCACTCGATCATCAGACTGTGTTTGTGCAAGTGTTTCTAGTTCTTTGGACTCATATCTGCTCTGCTCAGGCTGATGTTTCAGTACAAGGAGTGGATGTCTTCAGGAAACCAGGATGTACAAGGATTTGAGATCAAGGATTTAAAGCTATTTCACACAGTGCAATGTGGAAAAACATGAGGACAACCCAAATTCTTGGAGCTCACTTACTCACACCCACTACAAGTTACCCATAATCCCAACCTTCTCAAAGGGGAAGGTCAAGCCTGTGAGTTTGAGTTCTACTGAATGCAGCATTACTAGATCACATTCCACTTCACAACGGTTGACAGTGAACCTTGATCCCCCCTTTGGACCCTGTAAAGCAGCAGTTCACCACTCCTCTCTTGCTGGCGGTCTGACTTGCTGGGATGGTGACAGGGGAGATGCTGTCAGCACAGATCAGTTGGCCAGCACTGTGTCAGCTAACATGATCATTGTAGCATTCCAGAAAGCCAGGATTTAGACCTGGGGGAGACGGAGTGCACTGAGACCAACAGGGGACGGACGGTGGTAGCTGTTGTAGTAGCTCAGTTTTGTCTGTTTTATCATCTGACCTAATTGCTGAAATGATACGCGAGAACCTGTACAGGATGTTTTTTTCTTTGGATGGGCGGGATGAGGACTGAGGAGTCGGGTCAGGGCGGGTCAGGGTGTGTTTGTAGCTGGCATTCGGCATGACGTCCCTCCAGACCTCCAGACCCCAGCTATGCTCTGGTCAGCGCTTCAATGGGCCAAGAAACTGGAGCAGTGGGTGTGTTTGTGTTTGAAAATCCTGGCTTCAATGTATGCCCACCAAGGCCAACAAAATACTCATCTCTGATTGGTTGGCTGGTGTCCTTTTCAAATTCTATTGCACTTATAACATTGGAGCTACTGTCATTTATATTATTCTACTTTGAAATGTAGATTTTAGATGCACCTTAAGACAAAACTCACACTGTTTGAGTCATTTAAAGGAGCCCTTTCTTGAGTTTTCTGGTCAACACTGGTTTCTACTCATTGTGTGCATCCTTGAAGTCTAATAAACTTAATTTCAATCATATACGTAGTGCTAAAGGTCCTGGTTGTATTTTAAATTAGCTGGCATTGCTCACTGTAGAGAAACAGAAGAGAAGCACTGAAGAACTCATGAAAACAATTACTTCAGTCCTATTCACAGAAGTCTAAAACAGGGTCAGTGTTTCCAAAAGTTTTATGGATGTGCACATGCCCGAGTCATGTGGATACTAGGTGTAAATGTAGTAGAAGTAATATGTCTTCAAATAAAAACATATTAGTGTGGACAGAGCCTGGTCCGTTGGGGATCGTAGTGGTCTGTTGAGAAATCTGAGGAAGCTGACATCTGTCTCATGAGCTGCAGATAAACTAAACAGAAACTACAAAGTGTTTTCAGTCACACAATGCTCACTTCCTCCCTCTGCCTTGACCTGCATATGTTTGACCTTTGTTCTGACCTGACCTCAGGGTATTAATAGACATGAATGTGAAGACTTCATTTTACCAAAGATTGCAGTTTGTTGTAAACACTTGTCTCTTGTCAGTCAAGTCTTTAGATTTAGATAAGCTTTATTAATCTACAGTGTGGAACCTCATTTCCCACCAATTCAACTCTTCGCACAAATGCTCAGGCTCAGCAGTGTTCTCCATTTTCAGAAGGTTCAAACACCGGAGGACACTGGGTGGAAACACAGCAAGGGTTAAACCTGTTAATGTGGACAGGACCTCCAAAGGTGAAGGTTCTGAAATGAACCCCCAGAGCTAGTTCTGCACAGAAGGGTTCTCTGTACAACATGTCACAACAACATCACACTTTGTGGGACTGTTCACAGACAGTTTTATAATATTTTCATCTTTTACTTTATTTTTGTTGCACCTTTTACGTCAGTTTCGTCTTTTACGTTATTTTGTCTTTTACATTGTTTGCGTCTCGTTGTGTCTTTTATTGCATTTTTTGTCTTTGACATTGTTTGTGTCGTTACGTTACTTACTTTACATCTTGTTACATCTCATACGTCTCCTCTACATTTCTCATGGCTTTGCTGATGTCAACATTTATTAAATACTTCCAGAGAATAGTCTTCTTCTACCTTAATTAGGAGAATAAACTCACATTTCATATTATTCTTATGTATATGCATTTTCTTATTCTTATATAACAGTTGGTGACACAATAAAAACAGCTCCATGACCCATTTTGGGTCCTGATCCTAAGGAAAGTCCAACCTATAGGAATCACGAGGAACCGTGTTTTTCTAGTCCACACCTTTATCTCTAAGTGTGTATGAGAATTTATAGATGATTACAAAAGACTTGTAGGAGTAGGGACCCATTGTGTGGGAGAGAAGACAGAATATTTAGTTTGGGAAGAAGCTGTAAAAGGACCAGAGATTTTATAACTCAATTCAATTCAATTCAATTTTATTTATATAGCCCAATATCACAAATCAAGATTTGCCTCAAAGGGCTTTACAGTC
>JAPQRN010000006.1:24461491-24474803 GCA_037367275.1 Coranthus polyacanthus
GAGAAGAGAAGAGAAGAGAAGAGAAGAGAAGAGAAGAGAAGAGAAGAGAAGAGAAGAGAAGAGAAGAGAAGAGAGAAAGGTTTAAGTGGTCCTGCTGCAGGTGGAGGTCTGTCACCTTTGAATGACTGAGGGACAAACATTGAGGCTGAAATTAAGGTAGGCTGGATGGATGAGGTTTAATAAAGTCTGCTCAGACCTGCAGGCTTTCTGCTTGTTTTTGTTCTGCAAGAGGTTTGTGTTTTACGGCTCCTTTATGCACAGAGGAAAGCATGTGTTAACTCACCAACACGATGGGCCTTTGCCTTTGTTTGCATTATTTCGCCTCTGTGTTATTTCATTTTAAATCATTCTGAAATCTACTTTTATTTCCTCAAGATGTGCTTTGGCATTTGGCAGCTGATAAGCTGCTGGGAGCTGTTGAGAATAGTTTACGTAGCAGCCTGCAGAGACTCCACATTGCTGACTTTGGAGAGCATAACAATAGCGTGCTGTTTAAATGCAAAGACAGTTTTACTAAGACAGCTGCCGCTTGTGTTTATTCCAACATGCCAGTTGCTGGTCGCAAACACTTGAGTATTCACAGAGGTTTATGATAACTATTTGCAGCGTGGCATGTCACTATGACTCCAAGTTTCTAAGAGTGTTTTGTAATGAGACCTGGGTCGGGTAACACATTTATTTAAACCGTAAGTCGTGCCAGATGGGTGTGGCAACGGCAGAATCACAAACACCAATTTACTGTCATGACCTAAAGCCTTATATACATTTAAAATACATTCTTAATCTAACTGTAAGGCATAATAATAGAGTTAACCACACTAAGCAACATTTTGAGTCTATTTTAGGCTCTTAAAGCTGCATTTCCCAAATTTAGGATCAGGAGCCAAAATGCATCACAGAGCTGTTTTTATTGGTCATCAGTAGGCCTTTTTCACAGCAGACATTTTGGTTTGTAAAACCAGACAAAACACCAGTGTCTCTGATATGATTAAGGATGGCTCTGTTCCATTTAGTTGAACCAACATTCCAAGGCCTGAAAGGGATCAACCTGAATGGGATGCAGCCATGTACAATGATGAACCAGTGAAACACATGACAATAACATGAGAAGTGAATTCATTTTCCTAATGAAAAGAGAAGAAGAGTTTCTGAAGACATGAGAAATGTAGAGGACAGGCATGAAAAAAGGAAAACGACACGAGACACAAATGGCATAAAAGATACAATACGAAAATGAGATTCAAAAAGTACTTTGAGACAGTGTTTAGACAGTTTGTGAAGGTTAGCATTTGAAGTGTTTGTTACATGTGTTTCTTATTTGGTGATGCTGAATATAACTAACATTACTTGTCAGTGTTTGAAGCGGTTGTTGACTTTTAATCTGTAACATTCCAACAAAGTCAATTTAAGTCAACGTTGTTTTGACAGTTTAAGAGTCAGTATAAACAGACATTATGGTAACTCATGATGTATTTTTGTAGATTTCAGTCCCGGGGAGACGTTTTTTTTCAGTCTTTAGCTGAAAACCTTTGTGACCCGGTCCTGGTTGTACTTCTGTCAGAGCTGTAGAGGAGGCGGGGTTACATGGTGATTTCAAATAACCCCTGTCTCAATGTTACACACCAGCGACAGCTGCAGCCTGGTGGTCACAGGATCTGTTTGCCCCCAGCTCCAGCTCAGGACTGGAGGAATGCCAGCCCGATGTGGGTACAGAGTCTGCCCAAGCCAAGACTCACCTCCCGGTGAGGGAGGATAACGAGCACGTTCACGGCTCTGCGTTGCATAATGTGATGCACCAGCTCATTTCTGACACTAACACTAACATTTGATCAGACATTCTGTCCTGATGCTAATGTGACTGGAAGCTCAGTTTCCAAACGTCAGACTTTTGTTATCTTTGATCAGGTTTTATGAGGACATCTCCCGCGTCTTTACCCCTCATCTCCACTTTGTCCACATGTTGAGACGACGTCACACATTTAGGTTGAATTTTTTGAAAATATGCAAAAAATAGTGAATTTCTGTTTGTTTCCAAGTTATTTCAGAGTAAAATGACAATAAGACATGAGACACTGATCAACCAAAAGACTCACTTCAGGACATTGTTTGTGCTCATTTTTGTTCATTTTTTGTTTATTTTCTTAATTTCCTTGTTCTTTTTCTTCATTTGACAGATTATTTGATCATCAGTTTATTTTTTGCAATTTTTTTGTTTATTTTCTGGATTTTGTTCATTTTTTGTTCATTTTGTTCACTTTGTTAATTATTTTGTTCATTTTTGATCATTTTTGTTCATTTTGTTCATTTAGTGCTTATCATCGGTCCAGTGTGCGTTTGTGAGTGACATTGTGTGTTCATTTTATATTGTATACACTATGCTCTCAGTAACTGCAGTTTGTTCATATGTCCGTGTCGTAGTATAATAAGGTTGTTGATGTCTAGATCCTGGTCTAATCCTGTCTGTACAGACTGTGACAGGGCTCTGATGCTTCAACTAAGTCTCCGGTATCAAACTGCAGACCCTTAAATTACAGTCATTGTTATTTTGAGGTTGTCTGTTGCTTTGAAACGTGTGCATCTCCATGGGCTGAGAGTAAATGATGACAAAAATGAAGTGATGAATGCCGATAGCAGCTTCCTGGCGACAGACTTTGGGTGGTGGTGTTTGCATTTGTGGGTGGGGTTAATTTTAGACCAGGAAATAGGGTCAAGAGTCGGTTGGGTGGCTTTAGGAGGGAGAACTCATGCGGAAACACAGCTGAGAGCAAACATCCCTCGACGAATGCGAGCAGAGAGGACGAGTCAGGAAGGAAGAGTCACGTAAACAAATGTCTGGAGAGAGCAGGTCATTTCACAGGAAACAGACTTTCAGATCTGTTCTCCTCAAATGACCAGAGCCATGTGGATTCAAATGTGAAGCATAGCATCACAGATATCACTGCTTCCTGTTTACACGGGGGCACTTCCTGTCCGGTGGGTGTGTCTAGTTCTGTGCATCTCAGAGCCCGTTCTCCTTCAAGTCGTCACATTGAACCGCTCGGTCCTCTGTTGTGTTAAAGCTGGGGTCCCCAAACTTTTTCCTGTGAGGGCAACATAACTTTTCCCTTCTCTGATGGGGGGCCAGGGTCAGTTTGTAACAGAAAAAGTGTGACAAGTGTGACCCCTGCAAGGGTGCCTAAACGTAAAAATTAGTTGTTTTCCAGAAAGCCACACATAACCAACCATATACATTTCCCCTGATTTCTTCAATGCCTCTGGTGATTGTACCTGCCAACAGACTCACGGCATTAAAGACATCTTTCTTCTCGGGACACACTTCCTTCGCGACAGCATTCATACATTTCTTGACAAACTCTCCATCAGTGAAAGGTTTACCGCTGCTTGCTATCAGTTGAGCAACCCGAAACGGATGACTGGTTCAGCTGAGCTTGGCATACAAATGTATTCTGCCAAGCTAACGGTCCACTTTTTAGCTTTGAGAGTTTGTCTGCTCGCATTTGGCCTGGCAAGCTTGTATTTGTGACAGGATTCATAGTGTCGGTGCAGATTGTATTCTTTGAATACCGCCACCGCCTCTTGACAGATGAGACAAACAGCCTTTTCTTTGCATTGAATAAAAAAATAATCATTTGTCCAGGTTAAATACCCTGCATTCTGAATCAATTTTTCTCTTACCTAACCTTTTTGCCATTATTCCGTTCTCTCTTTGACAGGAGCGGGTCTAGGATTTTTTTTCTGGGGGTTGCACAGACTGCAGACGGGTGGAATGGAATGTCACATTCTATGCATGTATGAAATAGTTACTAACTAACAGTTAATAATGAAAATAGTTCATAGCTAAGGAACATTTTATTGCAAAAGCCAAACTTTATTATCAAATACACATATATGAAAACAAAAAATCTAAATGCACCACAGTGTTAAAGGGTCATCTGACCGATGAGATGAGTCTCCAAAACGTTTTTATTGACCTCAACAAAAATGTAGAGGAGAGGCATCAGTCATAAAACAATAACAAGTGAAAAAGACGAAAAAGATCATCTCCATCTCCACGAAACAAGATTAACTATCTTTACTTATTAGAGTGATTTTGTCATTATATCACTGAAGTGACGTTTCATCAAAGTGCATTTATTCAACATCATCAGTAAAAACGTAGACATTGTGGCAACTGTATGTATTTTGTAAATCTGGGTCCTGAGGAGACACCACATTTATCTTTTGGGTCTCAAGTTTAAAAAGTTTAGGAAGCAAGAAAAGTCTAGACAGAGGTTTGGTTTGTCAGTCAGTCAGTCATTATCTGTAACCGCTTAATCCCCCTATGGAGGGTCGCGGGGGGGCTGGAGCCGATCCCAGCCGACATTGGGCGAAGGCGGGTTACACCCTGGACAGGTCGCCAGTTCATTGCAGGGCTGACATGTAGGATGAACAACCATTCACTCTTACATTCACACCCATGGGCAATTTAAAGCGACCGATTAACGTACGTAACCCGTTAAGGTGCACGTTTTTGGACTGTGGGAGGAAGCCGGAGTACCCGGAGAGAACCCACGCAGAGAACATGCAAACAGGGAGAACATGCAAACTCCACACAGAGAGGCCTCAGTCGGCCGGCCCTGGATTTGAACCAAGGACCTCCTTGCTGTGAGGCGACAGTGCTAACCACTGCACCACTGTGCCGCCCGGTTTGGTTTGTTTTAAGTTTTTTTAAAATTTTATTCATTTTAACTCAAAGATCATTGAGGGTTGACCCTCTTGTGATATATCGAGTGACAATGACATAAGCTTAGGTAGAAAACAACTTGGTTAGGATTAGGGGAAATTGGTCGGAGAAGGCTGAAAACACACAAACACGTCATGAAACAGGACAGGACAGGTCCTGTGTGTGAGTCCATGTACTGTGATGTTCCTCCAAAACCACCACAGCCTCCTCCTAGGTTTAATTAGGATCATCTGTTTCACCTGTCCAGCCTGCCACTACACCGCAATCAGCGAAATCTGTTTCACCTGCCGGACCATCCATATATACTCACCTCTCACGCTTCCTCATTGCCAGATTGTCCTCTGTTTCCTTCATGACTCTCCAGCGCTTACTTCGGATCGGATTTCTAGTTTTTGACCCTACCTGCCCCCGACCATCGAGCCTGTCTCCCGCCCGGAATATCGGCCCTGCATTCTGTCTCCTGAACCACGTCTCCAGCCTACCCCCCGAAGACCCATTCTGCTGTGGGTCTTAGACTTCCGCATTCTCTGGTTTCTCCGACTCAGTCCATCTGCGCCGACACTGGGCCCAGCGCTCAGTTCCCCATTGCGCTGACTCCTGCCAACGGGAACAGAACACCAACGGGACTCCTTAGCTCCTGTACGTGAGTGTCAGCCTCCAGTTCCGCCGGGCCTCTCGCCTCGGTCAGGCTGCCGCCTCAGCGCAGCTCGATCTCAGCAACACGAGGAGCTGCAGATCCTGAGAGTATCCTGCCTCTATTTATGTGTGTTTAGTAAACCCCCTGTCAGTTCATGCTTGGTATCTCGAGTGTTGCTTTTGGGTTCTCGCCTTGTGTTCGTGTCAGATCAAGCATAAAACACAGGGAACCAGACAGAAAGTCAATGTCAGTAATTAGACATCGGAAACTGACGACATGAACCAGGTGATGTCGTCATGGAGGAGGAGGTTATGGAGGAACATGACAGTATGAGGACTTAAAACACAGGAGACCAGGGTTCATGTCCAGTTTCATGATGTTAATTTGTACTTTTTCTTTCTTATTTCAGTCCTTCCCTCAGCCCTTTTTTCCTAACCATTTCCAAGTAGTTTTTATACCTAAAACAAACCGTAATCATGGCAGTGTGTCAGACTCCTCCACACATCGAGAAATAAACCTGAACCAAATAAGCAGCAAAATGAACAAAAAAAAAAATCCAAAGGAACAAAATAATCAACAAAATTATATATATATATATATATATATTTTTTTTTTTTTTTTTTTCCCCCTCCCTTTTCATCAGGAGAAAATACCAAGTCATGTGAAAACAGATCGTGTACTCTGCATGGTCCGTGTGGTGTCTGGACCTGAACCAGGTTCCTCCTCCAGCCTCATAAGTCCCTATAATTACATTCAATAAGGTTTGTTAAAGTGTTGCAGTGTTTCCTCTGCATGTGGACTCTTATGTAAGTACATGAGGAGAAAAACTACTAGGTCGATATCTGGCCTCTGCTGATAATACATCCAACCTAAATAAGTCCATCGTCGTCAGTGTCTCCTGCTGCATCTCTGCTGCAGTTACGTCTGCGTCACACATTATCAACCATTAAAGGCCACATGCGCACCTAATGCATTACTGAGCCAACTGTGACATCACTAACGAATAGACTTAAAGTGTCCTCTGAACTTGATTCAAGCAGCACGTTTGGCTTCACAGGATACGGACACACAACAAAAACTGATGTCCTATGATCACATTCCCTCAGCGACATGAAAGACACTAAACTTTATTAGCCTGTTTCTGGGGATGTGTGTCTCCTGAGGTGAGACCAGCTGAGCCACCGATGAAGAAACATTCTAATACATTCATTAATTAAGTTCCTGTTTATGAAAATGGAATCTGCTCTAATTTACAGAGCTCACATTTGAGGGCAGTAGAGACTTCAGTTTTTACTTTTGGAAATGTTTTGTATTGGTCCCTTTGGTTTTTCAGATAATTCAATACTCTCTGCCTAACAGTGTCTCCAGCTGCATTTGAGAAACCATATCGGATCATGCATCGTCCTGGCTTATCGCCTCCCCAGACGACCATGACATGTGGAAGTAGAGACACTGATGTGTTTGTTGTTCTTGAGCTTTTTGTACAAACCTGTTAATGCTTAAGCTGCCTTTCTTTTCCTCTTTGACCTCACTAACTCATCTGTATTACCAAATCCACTTCAGACAACTTAATCCAGCTCCTGTTCAACAAACTGCAGAGAGAGCTCTTTAGACCTTTTACTTTGTTCTCTGATCCTCGTACACAAAGTTCAGAATACTGAGACTCTGGTTGCATATGTAATGTCCATGTGTTGTCTCTGGTCAAGGACATTCAGAGGAATTTCAACTTTTTTCTTGTAGAAGTTCAGAGACATGTTGAAAAACAGTAGATGTAGTGATTCAACTTGTTCGCTGCTGTAAAAGAGACAAAGTACAGGCTCTGAAATGTTCTCAAAGTTGAACCTTCTTGATGTGACTTTTACACTTGTTTTGTCTCGTACGTCATTGTTTTCATTTTGTTACGTCTTGTTTGTTTCTGTCTCATTGTTTCATCCGTTTAGGTTGAAATCAGTCCTGATATGAAGACACAAAATGATGCAAATTAAAAATAATGGATAATTCCCATAAAATGCATCAAAATGTATGGGGAATGTAAAATGTAAGGAGGAGAAAGTACAGATATTTGTGTTAAAATGTAGGAAGTAAAAGGAAAATTCTAAGTACATGACGATGCTAGTGAAGTACAGTAACAAAGTATTTGTACTGTGTTATTTCCACCTCTACAAGTATTAATTCTGTTTTATGGAGATACGAACTACAAAATGACATTTAAATTGTTTGAAAATGTGTCTAGTGACTCGTCCTGGATTTCCTTGTTGCTTGTCGACTTGATGTGTGTGTGTGTGTGTGTGTGTCTCTCTCTCTCTCTCTTGCGCGCTCTTGCTCTCACGCAGAGGTGACCTGCATCAGACATGTGGAGACCTGCAGATGTGAGTCTGATTTATAATAAGACGGGACACGGAGGCATTTCAAAACTTCACCTCCTCCTTTGCTGTCCGTCCTTTCCTCCGGTCTGACCAGGGAGTGCCACCTCCTCCACCTGCTGCCATCTGTCTGTCTCACAGAGCTGCACTTGAAACCACAACAGTCTTTTTCCTTAAAAACAGGATGCACCATGACTACAGTTTATAATGTCCAGAAAATTCTCCGCCCTGCTGTCTCTGCTGCACAACTTAACGTGAAACACATCAGTGACAATGGCTTATTTGTGTTCTGAAGTTCACTTGTACAAGAATGTCATGGCTTGTTGCTGCTGCACCTGATAAAATGTCACTCAGCACAAAAATAATAAGACTCCATGTACGCAGCTATGTGCTATATGACATGAAAATGTAAAATACATTTTTATTTATTCATCATTTTTTGGAATATTTATAACCATCAAACACTATTTTTCTAAAGCCATTCAAGTCTATGTAAATGATTGTGATGTCTTCAGTTATTTGAGGTCAATTAGCTGCATAAAAAACATCTATGTAGTATTAGAAGGACTTAAATGTATCTTTTTTCATCATTAGCTAAACACAGGATTCATTCATTCATTCATTTTAAAACAGTGTTTTAGTGACTGATAACAACCAATCAGGCAGTGACTGTGTGTCTACATTATTGTCTCTGAACATGTGTTTGTCCAAAACGATTCTTTTTTGGGAGATTAAAACACCTGAGTAGTGTGGACACCAGGTGTAAACACATCAAAAACCTATTAGTGTGGACAATGACCTAAAGTTACAGTAACAAGAAGAAGTAGTAACAGTACCACACTGTACAGATACTCAGAACTAAAACCTTCAAAATGTAGTTAAACGTACAAGAGCCATTTGTTTATTGGGTGAATATTAAAAGAACTTATTGTGAAAATCAGTGCCTTTTTAAAGTGGTCTCCTGTCGTCAATATCTTCAAAAAACTAATGAAGATATGAGGCTGACATTTTGTATGATTACTACATCTAATAACATTATTTTCTGAAATTATGAAGCAAAATCAGAGATGGTTAGTCGGGAGCATTTTCTGAAACCTGGTGATTTGAGGTGGATTTACCCAGTATTGTTAAAACATATCATTGAATCTAGTTTAAGAGTCCCTCGCTTCATGTGTAAATAGCTAAACTCTTCTTGTCGTGACAGCGTCCAATGAGAGCGGATCATGAATGTGTGTTATGTGTTCTTGTGACCTGCGAGATACCTGATACCTCCAACCCACCCAAACAGGCACGGCATCCACACTGACACTCTACACGCCCTGCAAACACGCACATCCACACACACATGGACTTTCTCCCTGGCACATGCACACACACACACATAGACACATAGACACAGAGCTATGCTAAAGTGGCTAAAAAAGTGATCACATGAAGGCAGGAGCGCCAGGAATGAGGTGACGGGGGCCTCATGGACAGAAAGTCAAGTGATTCCTGAACCCTGCCCCGAGAAAAGCTGCTGATGGATGGAGATAGAGCCAGCAGGAGACAAGCTTCACACACTCAGCAACCGCGATGTTACAGCAAAGACTACGTTAAATAATGTGTTATAAATATATTTGATTCATACAGTAAGGTATTAGCAGTTAGGTTAGTTATTAGGTATTTAACCTGGGTTATTTAAAACATATAAGGAATTCAAAAGCCACATTGTCTGAATTTCCATCTAGTGACAGATAAAGAAAGAGTTTTGTGTTTCTGAAGTTTCAGTCATTGGTGAATTAAAACAAATCTGGCAACACACTGACATCCTGTTAATTAGAGACAGAATCAGCACCGTTAAGGTGTTTTACAAACTGTTGATATCTGCACAATTTTGCTCCAATAGTGTACGAAACCTACATAAAAGTCTCCTCTCCCTCATGGTGGAAAGACTTTGGTGATTTGAGGAACCACCTGTAACTGAGAAGCCTCTGTTTGAGGGTCACCCTAAACCAGATTTCGGTCTCTGTCAGACTTGGCTTGATATCAGTTGTATATATAAAACATATGTTTATATTCATACTGACGTGGATGTCTTGAGGATTGTCAGAAGTATTTTAGTTTTATTAAAGGGGCTGTGGGGAGTGTTTAGGCAGATGGTCCATGGTGAAGTATGAGCGAGAGATCACGGAAAGAATGTGAAGACCGCCGACCCAGAAAGCCTGCGACTAACGGCCATGTCACAATCCCACATGCCCGAGCTTCATATGCACAAACCTGACATGAACACCTGATGCCACACTTTCTTGAGCGCACTCCTCTGGCTAATTTACTGTCATAAGATACTGTCCTGTTTAGATACCAAGCCAGTGTCAGTCTCTGCGTACACAGACACACACTGCTTTATGTAATACATGTACTTTGTCTGCTGAGGTACAGTTTATTGAAATGTTTCTGATTTTATTTAATTTAATTAATTTCCACTTTTCTCCAGTTGGTCAGACTCTTCATGTACTCCATCTGCATCTTATAAATGTCTCTACACATTGAGCTTCATGTTGGTTTTATTTTGTGATGTTAGTTTCAATAACCGTGTGTGTACAGTCAAGGTAATAATCTGATGTTTTTCCTGTTGCAGACTCTGACAGAGACCAAGAGGACAGCCATGTTTTCAGCCAGACTAGAGATCCAGCCGTAAGTAAACACAATCCTCCTGATATGACAACATGGAAAACAAAAGCATCCACATTTATTTCTATTTGCCTTGATTTAAAAGTGTTTTACATAAGAGATAAAATTGCACTAAGACCGGGTGAAAAGTTCTCTTCTCTTCTAACCAGGTGGATAAATATAAAATGTTTTTAATCCTACACATAGGATAACCCGATGTGTTGGTCGTCAGACAGACGTCTGGGCAATGCCATGATCACGGTTTTATTAGGTTTAGGCATAAAAACAACTTGGTTAGTGTTAGAAAAAGGGTCAGAGGAAGGGGAAACACATCATTAAACACAGCATGTAATGAAATGGGACCTGAACCCTGGTCTCCTGTGAGTAAGTCCACAAACTGTGGTGTTCAACCAAAACCACCACAGCCACCTCCTACTGAAGGTTTTACTACTTAACAACATCACCTGGTTCACGTCGTCAGTTTCCAACATCTAAGGCCTTACATTGACTCATGTCTGGTTCGTGCACAATGATAATTTGAGTATTTTATTCATTTTTGTTGATTATTTGTTGATTATTTGGTTCAGGGAGCATCATTTTTCAGCATGCAGAGTAGTTCGAGATAAAGCCACGGTTACGGTTTGGTCGGTTTAAGTATGAAAACAACTTGGTTTGGGTTAGAAAAAGGGCTGGACAGACCTAAAATAAGAAAGACAAAGACAAACAAAACACACAAATAAACACAGCATGAAAAGTGTTTCTGAAAGAAGAGACGTCGTCTTCAAATGTCTTGTTTGATCCACAACACAAGGATATTCAGTTTAGTGTCACAAAGGAGGAAAGAAAGCAGACATTGAGTCATATTTTTGTCTTAAACACCTACTCAAACCAATTACAGATTCTCAAAATACAACTAATCTAATTTATATTCTAAAACTTCAACCTAAATACTTCAAGCCTGTTTCATGTCAGAAACATTTTATTCAAATTGCATTTGGACTCAACTTGACAGCATTCATACTTTTACAGTTATTGATTAAGGTTCATTATGTAACATTCCCTTGTGCTAATGTGGTTTTATAAAGTCTGTGTTAGAGTCTTTGTTGCTCTGGTCGTTGGTTAGCTGATTCTATTTCTAAGAAAACATTAGACTGTCTAGTGTTGTAAACTGTTGCAGCTGTAGAGAAGCAGAAGAGACGCATTGAAGAACAAAAAAATCTACTTTACATATGAATCCATGTATAGGCTGTTATGATATGTTAGCAGAGTGAGTAACGTCAACAAGTGACCGTTACTCACATGAACATGTACCTGTATATAGACTATAGGGTCTATAGGTAATATATGTGTATAAGTCATGTATGACCTGCAGTAGATCGAGGTCAGCACCGACACATGGAGACGGATACATGTACCGGTGTTAAAACTGATTTCTTTCTGAAAACCTTCGATATCCATACTTTCCATGTATGTTTCATGTATGTTTAATCAGATTACAACACTAAGGGATTTAGATTTGACCCAGTTTCAGGTACAGGTTTTCCTCAACGTCAGTAAACAGAATATTTATAGCATCACTCCCGGTCTGCACAGGAAGTGTGTGGCAGTAGCAGAGGTCACAGCAGCCTGACAGCAGGTGAAGAGTCAGGACAGGATGTTTTCACCATATCAACTATGTGGGAGTTTATGAAGCAAACAGAGGAAGGACTGATGGACAAAAGAGACACGATATGTTTCCTCCAGAATGGAGATAAGACTTTAAACCAGCCCAGAAGAAGTTTAACAACACATGACATTTAAAATGTGAATGACTATGAAAACAGAGACATGAATTTTTTCACTTTGTGCAAACAGGTAAAGGACAAGAGGTGGTCGCCCCCATCGAACCGATCCCCCTCGGCCTCACAACGAAACCCTCACCACAGCGGCTCCACTGACGAACAGGAGAGTCCAGAGAGAGTGGTGAGACTCGCACACGGTCAAAATACAGTTTACACACCCCTGTTCAAATACCAGGATTTTGTGATGTAAAAAAATGACACCAAGATATGCAACAAAATGAACAGAAATGGAGTGTAGCAGTAGTTCAGGCAGGCCATGAAGTAAAGCAGGCCTGGCCAACCCGCGGCTCCCGAGCCTCATGCGGCTCTTTAACTAGTTTCATGCGGCTCTTCAGGAGCTTTCACATGACATGCGTCAAAAATGCTTGGCTGGCGCTGCCATTCATTCCCGCTACGGCTAGATGGCACGCTGACCAGGTAAGCCTGTTTGAGTGACGTCAAATGCGCGACAAGAGAATCTTTGGCGCAACATCATTTGCGTTGTAAACAATTTCCGTCAAGTTAGCTCTCAAAATGGCAGGGAAAAAAAGCACAGCCAAACAAAAATATGAAGAAGAACACAGGACGTTTTTGACAGAGTGGGAGATTTTATATTTTTTTGTTGAATGTAATGGCAAGCCGATCTGCCTTATATGTCACGCAGCATTAGCGCATTTCAAAGCTTCAAATCTTCAGCATCACTTCAGCTCACTCCATCCTAATATCGAACAGGAATTTCCAAAAGGGACTGAACTTCGCAAGCACAAGTTGGTAGCTTTGAAAAGTCAGGCAGAAAAGCAGATGCAGTTTTTTCAAAAAATGTACGAAACACTCGGAGACCGTAACGCTTGCATCATATCAACTGGCTTGGAACATAGCACGGGCTCAAAAGCCATACAACGAAGGGGACTTCATTAAAAAAATGCCTCATTGACGCCGTTGAAATCTTGTCTCCTGAAGACGACAAACTAAAACGGAGCGTATCAGACGTCCAACTGTCCCGCCACAGTGTTGAACACAGAATATCGGATATTAATACAGCTGTTGAATCACAGTTGCACTCTGACCTTCAAGCATGTGAGTATTTTAGTGTGGCATTGGATGAGAGTTGTGACAT
>JAPQRN010000006.1:24474903-24493817 GCA_037367275.1 Coranthus polyacanthus
AAAGGGGAGATTGGAAATAGGTCTATAATTTGCTAGAACATCTGGGTCAGAAGTTGGCTTTTTCAGAATAGGTTTAATAACAGCAACTTTAAACGCCTGTGGAACGGAACCTGTTAATAAGGATAAATTAATCAGATTTAATATGAAAATGTCAATTAGAGGAAAGATAACTTTTAGTAATCTAGTTGGGATGGGGTCTAGAAGACATGTGGATGGATTGGATGAAGTAATTGCTGAAGTTAGCTCTGAGGGATCTATAGGTGAGAATGAGTCTGAGTATTGAAAAGGAGATTTTGGACTTATTGTATTTGAAGATACATCTATGACGGTAGGTGGAAGGATGTTATGAATTTTTTCCCAAATAGTAATTCAGGAAAAAATTTGTTAGAGCAGCATAAAGTCGTTAGAGGTAAGGTCTGGAGGAATAGAAGGTTATACAGAGCTGTGACTTTTTTTCAGTCTGGCAACAGTACAGAAGAGAAACCTGGGATTGTTTTTGTTTTCCTCTATTAAAGATGAATAGTATGCGTTTTGGTTTTTTTTGTTACACAGGGCTTTTTTATAAGTTATAACCTAGCCTAACCTCACCTAGCCTCTTTCCAGGCTACATGAGATTCTGGAGATTTGGAGGAGCGTCACATCCTTTCCAGCCTTCGCAATATTTGTTTTAAAGTGCAGAGTTGTGAATTATACCATGGAGCTGCCTTCTTTTTCAGAGGAGCTACAATGTCTAGTATTGTACGTAATGAGGCTGCAGAGCTGTCAACAAGGTTGTTTAATTGTGATGCTAGTTAAGGTTTAAATAACTGTCCAACATTGTATTGGCATATGGCATTGAAGTAAATGATAAAGGAACCATTTCTTTAAATTTGGAAATTACATTATCAGATAGATATCTATGGTACTGTAATTTGTTTCCCCAGTCCATTAATGTAAATTCAAAAATTATTAAAAAATGGGTTATGGGGAAATATTATTAAATGTTGAATATCTATGCCATATGTCAGGACAAGGTCAAGGGTGTAATTCAAATAGTGGGTGGGTTTATGTACATTCTCAGAGAAGCCAATTAAATTCAATATTGAAGTAAAGGCAGTGTTGAAGCTGGCATTACCAACAGGTCACCCACAATGATGACCTCATCTGTACTCAGCACTAATTCAGATAAGAACTCAGGAAACTCAATACATAATAACAAATAAAACTGGTGATGAGCAGTGTTGTTTTTGCACCAAATATACCTTTTGGAATTATGACCAAAAAGTTCAACCTTGGTTTCATCAGACCATATAACATTTTCCCACATGCGTTTGGGAGATTTCAAATGTCTTTTTGCAAAATGAAGCTTGGGGCTTGGATGTTTTTCTTCGTAAGATAAGGCTTCCGTCTTGCCACCCTACCCCATAGCCCAGACATATGAAGAAGATGGGAGATTGTTGTCACATGTACTACACAGCCAGTACTTGCCAGAAATTCCTGCAGCTCCTTCAATGTTGCTATCGGCCTCTTGGCAGCCTCCCTGACCAGTTTTCTTCTCATCTTCTCATCAATTTGGGTGGACGTCCTGTTCTTGGTAATGTCACTATTGTGCCATATTTTCTCCACTTGATGATGACTGTCTTCACTGTGTTTCATGGTATATTTAATTCCATCGAAATTCTTTTGTAACCTTCACCTGATTGATATCTTTGAACAATGAGATCGCTCTGATGCTTTGGAAGCTCTCTGTGGACCATGGCTTGTGCTCGAAGACGTGGCTACAAAAATGTCAGGAAAATCCTACTAGAATAGCTGAATTTTATTTGGGGTTAATCAGAGGCACTTTAAATGGTGTGTGCTGACTCCAATTTAACATGAGTTTCAATGTAATTGGTTAAATCCAAACACAGTCACATCCCCAGTTATAAGAGGGTGTGCACACTTGTGCAACCTCATTATCTCAGTTGTTTATTTTTACTTCACCTCCCTGAGAGATTTCAGTTTATTTTTCAATTGCGTTGTACAGGTTGTAGGTCACATTAAAGGTGGAAAAAGTTGTGAAATTACATCACAGAAACCTGGCATTTGAACAGGGGTGTGTAGACTTTTTATATCCACTGTACATGTATACTCACATTCATGTAGTCTGACCAGGTTTGACCAGGTTTTATCAGGTTTAACCAGGTTTGACCAGGTTTGACCAGATTTGACCAGATATGACCAGGTTTGACCAGGTTTGACCGGATTTGACCAGGTTTGACCGGATTTGACCAGGTTTGACCAGGTTTAACCAGGTTTAACCAGGTTTGATCCTCTTTGTCCACATGTTGAGACAATGTCCCACATTTAGATTATAAAGACAAAACATGAGTTCATCAGATTAAAGTCAGGTTTACATCCACATGTGGCACAAATTTAACTGAATTTATAGAAAATCTGCAAAAAAAGTGCATTTGTTTGTTTCCAAGTTATTTCAGAGTAAAATGAAAATAAGATACAAGACACTGATCTACCAAAAGACTTACATTGGGGGTTATTTTATTTTTGTCTATTTTGTTGCTTATTTTATTCATTTTTGGTAATTTTGTTTATTATTTTGGTCATTTTTTGCAAATGTTGGTCATTTTGTCATTTTTTAAAATTTCAGTCAGGACCACTCTCATCAAAAATTGAACTGAATACTTATTCATCTGCATAAGTCATGTGTATTTGGTGGTATGGCTCTGTTCTGGGAGCTCCCTGCCCTTCCACATGCATACGTGGAAAGCCTAAGTAGGAAGTGCACACCTCCCTGCTCTTCCATGAGCATACATGGAAGCCAGGGCAGGGAGAACAGCATCAAGACCCTCCCTAGGGAACAGAACAGGCATCAAATTACAACAAAATGACATTGATTAAGTCAGATACAGAAAGAAAAGGTGGGGTGGAGGTGGGTTTTGAAGAAGAGTAGCAATGGCATCTGGCTGAAGCAGCAATGATAGCTGAGCAGGTTAAATATGACACCCTGAGAAAGATTAACCAATGAGATGTGCAGAAGAGAGTCAGCTGATGAATCAGCTGATGTGGCTGACATTGAGATCAGCTGCTGTCAGTCATGTGCTGATATGAGGGCTAAGCTTTACTTCATGGCCTGCCTGAACTACTGCTACACTCCATTTCTGTTCATTTTGTTGCATATCTTTCCAATTTTTGTTAATTCTATCACTTATTCGTTCATTTGATCAATTATTTTATTCATTTTTTTCATTTTAATTTTGTTATAGTGAATAAGTCAATCAAAATCAACAAGATCAGGGTGTAATTTCGATATTTACTTAATTGTAAATCTAAATTCAGAGCAAACTAAGGAATCTTGTAAAAATAATCACTAATTTCTGAAGGATTTCAGTCTTTACTAGAATGAAGTGAGTGTCGTGGGATGATAAATCTCTCTGTCTCTAGAAATAAGGTTTATATAAAAGTAATTTTAGTGTGAACAGTGCATTTAAAGGTTCAGTTTGTCAGATTACTTTGTTTTTTGTTGAAGTGCATTGTGCTGTTAGCTGTTCCTTAACTCCATGTCTCAGTCGCCTACATCCATCAGAACAGTCTGTAACTGATTTCTATCAGTCAGAGAAGTGTCTATGTTATCGTTTCTAAACTTAGATGTGTTCACATGACAACACAGCACCAGAGTTTCTAAACTAAAACAGGGTCATCTGCATTTTCAAAACACTACGTTATCGGGAGGTTCAAACACTGAAGTAGTGAGGACGCTAAGTGTAAACACAACATAAGTTAAGAGTTTTAAAACAGAAACATAGTGGTGTGGACAGGCATGTAAACACAGCATCACATTTAGAGTATCACAGCATCACATTTAGATGTTACACGTTGTGTACGTACTTTGACATTGTTAGAAACTATATCTGGATCAGTGACGACACCATCAGTGCTGACCTTCTGACCCAGTTAAAAAGACAAACCATAATGTTGAAATTTTTATGAGCTGAATTCATTTTTGTGGGTTTATATTCCCGGAGGGTACATGCAGCATTGTGACTGACCTCCTGACCCTTCAAGGTCCATACAAACTGGATTACAATAGTTCAGGGCCTGATCTGCTGAGGTCATTGTCCGCCACATAAACAAGCTTTCATTTCTCACAGCTCAGCACAGATGCCAGTAGTGGCCTTTTCACTGCGCTGGACGCAAAGTCAACAACAAAAAACACCTGAATGCGGCAGATCTGAACCCAGCTGCAGGTGTCGGCTGTAAACACTCTGACCCACATTCAACCACAGAAATGTAGCACGTTAGCACTTTGAGAGGGGTAGTGAAAAGAAGCACAAAGTGGTGACACCTACTGGTTTTTCAACACGATTGTAACAAAAAAATTATTTCCATTCATATCTGACACCATCAATGTGTAAGTCATCATTTAACAGGAAGACACTGTTGATTACATTGTTGGCTAAATGTTAAAAATGTCTCATCAACATTTCATCATTTGCTTTGTAGAAAACTGTATTTTGTCATTTGAATTTTAAATGAACGAGTTACAAACTAGATAATTAAATTTCAGCATTCTGCTTTCTCTGTGGTTAATTAATAATTAATAACAGGATACATATGATAATGTCACTGGTGGGAAATGTAAAATCCATTACACATTCCAATAAAACTTTTGACTTTTGACTTTGGACAACTTCACCATATTTTGAATTTTCTTACAGGTATGAACACAGTTTATGAGTCCAGGCCTGTGTGTGTCATTAGTTTGCTGTAATTCCAACCTAAGTCTTTCACTAAATAATTGTATATTTCATGTTTTTTAAACAGTTTTGAGTTTGAAACCCCTCTGGTGACACAGGTTCATTCATCATGTTTATGGGTCATTTACACAGTTCTCTGAATTTACAAGTGTAACGAGAAAGTAAGATAAAGTTCAGGTATGAATACGAAAATAAAAAGTCACTTTTTATTATGGTTGCAATGATTCCAGATGTGAATGAACCCACATTCATTATGGGTATCACCACCTACAGTAAGCTCTGCCTTTCTCTGCCTGGGTTTGGTCAACATCTGCATCTCCTCTTGTGTTGTGCAGGTGCAGAAGGAAAAGCTCCATGCAGAGCTGAAGCAGGTGCTGAGTCAGAAGAGAAGCCACTTGAGAGAGTCAACCTGCCAACTGGCCCAACCAGAGATGGACTCCGAGCCCACAGACGAACAGGCAGTAAGACCATCAATAAGTCATAATGATGAACATGATGTAGTGTTTGTCATACAGATTAATGGAGCTGTGAGCCTTTTACTGTTGAGACAACAGTTCAGGAGATCACATGTTAGTAGATGAACACGGCGTACGATGAGTCTGTTTACTAGAAAGTTCATGACAACCAGAGGAGACATGACATACTTAGTCTCATAGAAAAATAAAACTGAACCGATATGACACGTCGGACTTGAAGAAAGAGGTGAAGCTGAAATACGGAGATGAGGAAACACGGAAATGGAAAAAAAGTCCTGAAGAAACTGATTGTGGATCAGCTTTAGTCTATATATATCTATATAAATCACAAAAAAATCTTATGCTTCAGGGAGGTGGGAAAGTTGCATAAGTGTAATGGAAATCAACGTAGTGAGAGTGTAATGTTCACTGAATTAATACAAGAAACAAAGAAGAATGGAAACAGCAATGAAGACAAAGGCTTTGACAAACTGTGGAAGAGTTTGATGATAAGACGTACACTTGAACACACGCACTCTAGTCAATGAAGTGCGCATTTGACTTTTTCCTCCCATGGGAAGTTATTTCCTTTGGTCAGTGAATGGAAAAATGGGAGTCATCCAGGACTAGTGAGACCTTTCCTTCATGTCACTGAGGCAAGTGAAACAGGATGTAAAACAGTGTGGAAGCCCACGTGTAATAAAAACACGATATTATAGACATACAACATACAAGATGTACAAGAAGCACGTGTTGTATCAGTGAGATTCACGCAAGCGACATGAAAGTTGGCTTTGCATTTGGTCTGAACACAGCATTACATTCACGTGTGCTCGTGTACTTATGTAAAGTTTGTGTTGGAGTCTGTTTTGCGCTGGAAGAAGGTCATTTCTTGACATTAGCTAAATGTACCTCTAAGCTAACAGTAGCTTGTATTGCACACTGTTGCAGCCGTAGAGGAGGAGAAAACATTGAAGAAATCAGGAGTGAATGTAAGGGGTTTTGCAGAAAAAACTGTCCTCTATGTAGAAATCACGAGTATGAATGAATCTTACACATTGAATCCTTAAAAATCAGTACGGAACCTTCTTTTACCGGTCATATGAGCACTTGAGGACGAGGGAGAGAATCTGCAAATTTACTGTATGTTTTAAATGATTTTTCTGGTAGAGTGTGGAGGAGGACTCGAAGCCAGTGGAGATCGTGGTGGAGACAGAGGCCGAGGCCGGAGCTAGCGGCTACAGTGTGACCGGTGGAGGAGAGAGAGGCATCTTTGTTAAGGACGTCCTCAAAGACTCTCCAGCTGCTAAACATCTCAGTCTACAGCAAGGTACCTGCACTCATATCTCACCATTTACTGTCTACCTTTAGCAGAAAAGTGCTTCAACACACTGCACTGCAATGTTTTTCCTACGTTATGGGTATGTAAATCTCATGTTGTGGGGACATAAAGCTGCACTCAGTGATGTCAATCATTAAACTTGTTTTAGGATTAGGTTTAGGTGTAGGCATGTTGTGGTTAGAGATGCACCAATCTGACTTTTCCAGCTCATATACAGATATCGATTCCATATCGATTCAATAGTATCGTCCTTAACGCTGTGTCATCTTGTTGAATAAGAACTCAGGTTGTTCTCTTTTTGTTCACTTTAATTTACTGTTGCCACATTAAATCAAAATGAGCAAATAACCACTAAAATCAGAGACTACAGGTATGTTTTGCTTCATCTTTTACATCATATTTGTAATTTTTTCACCCTTGTTAAGTTTGTTGTTTGTGATTTGCACCGATGGATTAAACTAAAGCCTGTTTTGAAAATGTAAGGAGGAGAAAGTACAGATATTTGTGAGTAAAAGGAAAAAGTTGTCAGAAAAATAAATACTCAAGCAAAGCACAGATACCTGAAAACTCCACTTAAGTACAGAAATGAAGTATTTGTACTTGTTACTTCTCACCTCTGTTATTAACAAATAAATGTACTCTATATGTTCTTGAGTCATTTACTATATGGATTAAGATGAAGACTGTTTGTCAAGATTTGAAATCCACCACCATACATGTTCATTTTCAAAAGCTCCACATATACATATTTATGCCACTCTTCATGGCAGGTGACCAGCTCCTTAGTGCCAAGGTCTACTTTGACAACGTAAAATATGAAGACGCTCTAAAGATACTCCAGTGTGCGGAGCCGTATAAGGTCAGCTTCCAGCTCAAGAGGACCATCACTGGAGCCGAGATCAGCGTGAGGCCCAGAGTTCCCAGTGTGGAGGTCAAAGGTCCCAAAGCCAAGATGGCCAAAATGGTAACAGTTCTAAATTACAGTATGAGTGGACAATGCATTAAGACTTTCTTTAAGTTTTGTTGTAACTTTAAAATTAAAATCTGGATTCAGTGTAGAACAGATTGTAAATATTTTTATAGTTTTTCAGTTGTACTCAAACTGTCAGTCTTTAAAAATAGTGATTTGATTTGATTTCTTTTAGTATTATAGAACGTGAGATCAGTTTTAAGACCACTTGACTGAATTTTTATTCAGTCTCAAAGAAGACTTGGGATTTTAGTCAGGACTAGTCAAGACCACAACTGTGGGGATATCTCTTAATTCCTGTGTACTGTCAGATTTATTTGTTAAAGCTGCAATACTCAATAGGTTTTTTGATATCATTAGGCAAAAGTTCCATGATTACTTTCCAGCATATTGCAATTCGAGTGGTCTGAGAGGAATCTAGTCTACTACCCATTTCTCTGGACTCTGTTTTCAGGCTGTAGAAAATCTACCCCATTTTGTTAGCTCATAGGTCCAGACCGGTCCAGAGAAGGAGGTAGAAGTTGAGTTTCCTCTCAGACCACTTGAATTACAATATGCTGAAAGGTAGCCATGGAAATTATGACCAATGTTAGCCTTTTGCTTCTGTACCAAAACTCCTCACTTCCCACTTTCTGTGTCAGTTTTAATCAACTTAAAAACGATTGTTATTTCAGTTTTATGGTAAGATTATTTTTTTAAATTAACTGCTTTGGCTTTAACATATCATATAAATCATATTCTTGTGTAACTATTTGAAAATCTTAGCTGCCCTAATGCACTTTCTGTATATCTGGTCTGGTCTTGATTTGGTCTCAACCCCTCAAAGTCCTGGTCTCGATAAACTCTGGTCTTAGTCATGACTTGGTCTCACTGCAAATGACTGGACTCATCCTCATGTTGTTGATTTTCATTTGTTTCAGAGTGTGAAGGGCATGAAGTCATTTAAAGCCAAGAAGAAGAGAGGCGGCCGCTTCGGTCTGAAGAGGTTGAAAGAGAAGCGCAGAGAAGAGCTGGTGATAGAGGGAACGCCCCCCAGGCTGGAAATGAGTGACGTGGATGTGGAGTTTTCTCTCCCCAAATTCAAACCTAGGAGGAGTGTTAAGGCTGAAGCAGAAGGAGCTGGAGGAGCAGCAGCCATGGGGAAGGCAAAGAGGAGGATCAGGTTGGTCTTGTGTTTGCTTTTACTGTTAAAATTGTTAGAATGATTATTGCAATGGCCAAACAACATGTAGTGGAATCTGACATTGAACATGATGGTAGTTCTGAAGTAAGTATCATACAATTCTATGTCTGGTTTATCAACTTAAAGCATTTCTTGTAAAGCATTCTTTGCAGAGCATTTTAGAAATTGGCTGTAGTTATTTGGCAGTATTTTCTTCTACTTTATTGCCTGTTTTATACTTGTCTCTCAGGTTTCCTCACCTGAAAACAAAGACTTATGGTGGAGCAGAGACAGGAGAACAAGTGGAAACCAGACAACTCGAAGGCCAGATAGAGATACCTGAAGCAAAAGTAAAAACTAAAGGCAAAAGACACAAGTTTGGAATCACCTTTCCTAAATCCAAAAACACAAACGCAGACTCTGGATCTATGGAGCTGAAACCACCGGACATGAACCTCCAGCCACTGTCAGTGGAGTTCAACCTGGATGTGGAGAAGGGTGGAGCTAAGCTTAATGCACCTGGTGTGGAGTTTGTTGAGGCATCTTTACCTAGTGTGAAAGGAAAGGCTCCAAAAATCAACGTCAAAGGAGGAGTTGATGCAGAGGCAGCTGGGGGAAAGGTCGATGTGGATGTAAGCAAAGGAGATGCCAAGCTCAGACTGCCAAAGCTGAAACTACCCAAAGTTAGACTGTTGCATCATTCAGATGAATTAGATGGTGACATCAAGGTAAAAGCAGAAGGTATGAAAATTCCTCACGCTGATATACAACCTCCTAAAGTAGACATCAAAGCAGGTGGTAAGATTGATCTTCCTGAACCAGAGATGGAAGGTGGTCTCTCAGGAAATGGTGCATCTATTCAAATTCCTTCTGTTGATATTTCACTACCAAAAGTGAAGGGAAAGGCCGACATGGATATTTCACTTCCTGAGCTTGATGGAGCTGGGAAGACAGCTATCAAAATGCCGGCTATTGATATCTCTGTGCCTGATGTCGATTTGGAAATGGACACTGGACGTAGAATTCCTGATGAGGTGGAGGGCACTTTTATAGGGCCCAAAATTTCCATGCCAAAGATTGATATCTCTTTACCAAAAATGGGATCACCTGACATGGACATTCAAGGTCCAGACATTGGAGGGAAATTCAGTCTGCCTTCAGTTGGCATCTCAATCCCAAAGGTGAAAACAGAGGTTGAAGATGTGGACATGGACCATTATGTTGGCGGAGACGGGAAGTTCAAACTGCCTAATTTTGACATATCTCTCCCAAAAATGAAGTCACCAGAAGGAGAAGTAAATCTAGAAGGACATGATGTGGAGGGGAAATTTAAACTGCCCAAAGTGGACCTGACCCTTCCCAAAGGTAAAGCAGGAGCAGCTGATGTGTCCCTCCCTGTGAAGACAGGGGACGCAGAAGTTGACATTGAAGGCCCTGAATTGAAAGGTGGGAAATTTGAAATGCCTACATTCGACATTTCTCTGCCCAAAGGGAAAATAGAAGGAGATATAGAAGGGCATGCTGGGAACAGACGAAAATTCAAAATGCCTACCTTTGACGTTTCCTTACCAAAGCTGAAACAAAGTGAAGGTCACATGAAAGTAGAGGGACCTGAGTTTGAGGGTGGAGCTCAGATGCCCTCTGTTGATATATCTCTGCCAAAAGGGAAACTTGAGGGCGACATGGAAATAGAGGGCCCATCTGCAAAAGGAGGGAAATTCAAAATGCCCTCTCTGGACGTGACATTTCCAAAGGTAGGGACAACTGGGGCTGAGATTGATTTTCAAGAGGTTGACATCAAGGGAAAAGGGGGAAAGTATAAAATGCCAAAGATGAAATCCCCAGAGGGAGAGATTGTTCTGGAGGGAACCGAAATCAGAGGTGGAAAGATAAAGCTGCCGTCAGTTGATATCTCAGGTCGCCAAGGGAAAATAGAGGGCAATTTGAGCACTGATGGCAGTGGTACAAAAGGAGGCAAATTTAAACTGCCTTCTGTAGATGTCTCTCTGCCAAAAATGAAACTACCTGAGGGAGAGGTGAAGATTGAAAGCTCTGAACTTCCAGATGCTGATTTTTCACTTCCCAAAGCAAACGTAGAGGGCAAAATGGAGCTTGACGTGAGTGGTGGTGGTGGTGGTGGCAGAGACAAGTTTAAGATGCCCAAGTTTGACATCTCACTCCCAAAAATGAAACTACCTGAGGGAGAGGTTGATATTGAAGGACCCGAAGTCAAAGGAGGAGCAAAGTTCAATATGCCATCGCTCGACGTCTCTCTGTCTGCAATGAAATCACCAGAGGGTGATGTAAAGATCGAAGATCCTGAAGCCAAAGGTGGAAAGTTCCATATGCCTTCTTTAGATGTGTCACTTCCAAAAATTGATGTTAAAGGTCCTGAGCTAAAGTCACCAGAAACAGAGTTGGACCTAAAGGGAAGCGGGATTTCAGGAGGGAAAATTGACATGCCTGCAGTAGATATTTCTCTTCCAAAAGGAAAAGAGAAGATAGATATTGAAGGACCCTCAGGTAAAGGAGGCAAGTTCAAAATGCCTACATTTGATGTAACACTACCAAAGATGAAGATGCCTGAGGGAAATATTGACCTTAAAAGACCTTCACTTAATATCTCTCCTCCAAAAGGGAAAGTAGAGGGTGACATTGAAGCAAAAGGAAAAGGAGGACATTTTCATATGCCCTCAGTTGATGTGTCTCTCCCTAAAATAAAATCAAAAAGAGGTGGCATCGATATTGAAGGACCAGAAATCAGCGGAGAACTTAAAAAGCCAACTATTGACATCTCACCGCCTCAAGGAACGTTGGCGGGAGCTATCACCGGTGAAGGAAATGGAGTGGAATTTGGCCTGCCCTCTGTAGATATTTCCCTCTCTTCAGTCAAATTACCAGAAGGAGATGTCAGTTTTCAGGGGCCAAAAGTTAAAGGTGGGGAGTTTAAAATGCCAAAGATCGACCTTTCATTTTCTAAAAGAAAAGTAAAAGGAGATATTGATATTGACATTCACTCTGGACAAGATTGTAATATAGAAATACCATCTTGTGATGTTGGACTTCCTAAAGACAAAGTCAAAGGTGAAATAGATGTTCAAGGTCCTGAAGGGAAAACGGGTAAATTCAGAATGCCAAAATTTGACATTTCACTTCCAAAGATGAATCTGTCAGAGGGTGATGTCAAAGTGGAAGGACCAGAGATTAAAGGAAAAATGGAAATGCCCACTGTTGATGTTTCACTTCCAAAAGGAAAAATAGAGGAAAATATTGAAGGCAGCGCATTTCAGATGCATTCAATTGACATCAACCTTCCTAAAATGAAAACTAAAGGAGTTAATGTGGATATTGAAGGACCTGATGTTAGCCTGGAAAGTCCAAATATTAAAGGAAGAAATATCAAAATCCCAACTGTTGATATTTCACTTCCAAAAGCAAAAGGTGACATTGACATAAATGTCGAAGGTCCAGAGCACAAAGAGAGAAAGATAAAAATGCCCAAATTTGACATTTCATTACCGAAGGTAAATTTTCCAGAAGGTGATGTGAAATTAAAAGAGCCTGAGATTAAGGACAGGAAGATTGAGATGCCAGACATTGATATTTCACTTCCCAAAGGAAAAGTGGGAGGAGACATTGATATTGAAGGACCCTCTGGCAAAGGAGGAAGGTTCCATATGCCCTCTATTGATCTCTCTCTTCCTAAAATGAAAGCAAAAGGACCAAAGTTCAACATAGAAGGTCCTGAAGTTAAGGGAGGAAAACTCAACATGCCAGACGATATTTCGTTACCAGAAGGAAAGGCAGGAGCTGATGTCAGTGTTGAGGGTCCAGAGATGAAAGGAGGCAAATTCAAAATGCCAAAACTAGACGTTTCACTTCCTAAGATGAACTTACCAGAAGGCAGTGTCAAACTGGAGGGACCCGATGTTAAAGGAAAAATGGAATTGCCAACCTTTGATATTTCACTTCCAAAAGGAAAAATAAAGGGAGATGTTGACGTTGATGGACAGGGGGGAGAGGGAGGAAAGTTTCACTTACCCTCATTTGACATTTCTCTTCCTAAAATGAAAGTAAAAGGGGCAGATGTTGATATTGATGGACCTGAACTTATAGGTGACATTTCACTTCCAGACATGGAGGGTGACCTAAATGTTGAAGGCCCTGAGGTGAAGGGTGGTAAATTTAAAATGCCCAAATTTAATGTGCCAAAAATGAATCTCCCAGAGGGTGATCCCAAAATTAAAGGACCTGATATTAAAGGAGCGAAGATTGAGATGCCACACATTGGGATTTCACTTCCCAAAGGAAAAGCAGAGGGAGAAATTGATATTGAAGGACCTTCTGGCAAAGGAGGCAAGTTTCATATGCCCTCTATTGATATTTATCTTCCTAAAATGAAAGCAAAAGGACCAGAGGTCAACATAGAAGGTCCTGACATCAAAGGTGGTGAACTGAACATGCCGTCACTTGATGTTTCTCTGCCCAACATCAAATCTCCTGAAGTAGATGTCAGCCTTGAGGGCCCAGATGTTAAAGGAGGAAAGCTCAACATCCAAACTGTTGATGTTTCACTTCCTAAAGGAAAAATTTGTGGTGACATAAATGTTGCAATTCCTGAGATGAAAGGGGGTAAATTCAAAATGCCTAAATTTGATGTTTCATTACCAAAGATGAATCCAAAAGTTGATGGCAACATTGAAGGACCAGATTTGAAAGGAAAAGCTGAAATACCATCTGTAGATATTTCACTTCCAAAGGGAAAGGCAGATGTGGGTACTGACATCGATGGCAAAGGAGGGAAGTTTCACTTACCCTCAGTTGATATTTCTCTTCCTAAAATCAAAGCCAAGGGAGTCGATGTTGATATTCAAGGACCTGAAATCAAGGGTGATGTTTCATTACCAAAAATTACATCTCCAGAGGTAGATGTCAACCTTGAGGGCCCTGATATTAAAGGGAGGAAGTTTAACTTACCAACCTTTGACATTTCACTCCCCAAAAGAAAGGTTGATGGTGAACTTGATGTTGAGGGACCTGATGTAAAGGGAGGCAAATTTAAAATGCCCACATTTGATGTATCTTTACCCAAAATGAGTCTGCCAGAGGGTGATCTCAAACTCAAAGGCCCAGACATCAAGGCTGGAAAGATTGAGATGCCAGACATTGATATTTCACTTCCCAAAGGAAAAGTAGGACAAGATATTGATATTGAAGGACCCTCTGGCAAAGGAGGAAGGTTCCATATGCCCTCTATTGATATTTCTCTTCCTAAAATTAAAGCAAAAGGGCCAAAGTTCAACATAGAAGGTCCTGAAGTTATGGGAGGAAAAATCAACACGCCAGACATTGATATTTCATTACCTGAAGGAAAGGTAGAAGCTGAAGTCAGTGTTGAAGGTCCAGAGATGAAAGGAGGTAAATTTAAAATGCCAAAACTAGACGTTTCACTTCCTAAGATGAACTTGCCAGAAGGCAGTGTCAAACTGGAAGTACCCGATGTTAAAGGAAAATTAGAATTGCCAACCTTTGATATTTCACTTCCAAAAGGAAAAATAAAGGGAGATGTTGACATTGACGGACAGGGGGGAGAGGGAGGAAAGTTTCATTTACCCTCATTTGACATTTCTCTTCCTAAAATGAAACCAAAATGGGCAGATGTTGATATTGATGGACCTGAACTTAGAGTTGACGTTTCACTTCCAGAAGTCAAATGTGACCTAAACTTTGAAGGCCCTGAGGTGAAGGGTGGTAAATTTAAAATGCCCAAATTTAATGTGCCAAAAATGAATCTCCCAGAGGGTGATCTCAAAATCAAAGGACCTGATATCAAAGGAGCAAAGACTGAGATGTCACACATTGATATTTCACTTCCCAAAGGAAAAGCAGAGGGAGAAATTGATATTGAAGCACCTTCTAGCAAAGGAGGCAAGTTTCATATGCCCTCTATTGATATTTATCTTCCTAAAATGAAAGCAAAAACACCAGAGGTCAACATAGAAGGTCCTGACATCAAAGGTGGTGAACTGAACATGCCGTCACTTGATGTTTCTCTGGCCAACATCAAATCTCCTGAAGTAGATGTCAGCCTTGAGGGCCCAGATGTTAAAGGAGGAAAGCTCAACATCCCAACTGTTGATGTTTCACTTTCTAAAGGAAAAATTTGTGGTGATATAAATGTTGAAGGTCCTGAGCTGAAAGGGGGTACATTCAAAATGCCTACATTTGATGTTTTGTTACCAAAGATTAATCTCCCAAAAGTTGATGCCAACATTGAGGGACCAGATCTGAAAGGAAAAGCTGAAATACCATCTGTAGATATTTCGCTTCCAAAGGGAAAGGCAGATGTGGGTATTGACATCGATGGCAAAGGGGGGAAGTTTCATTTACCCTCAGTTGATATCTCTCTTCCTAAAATCAAAGCCAAGGGAGTCGATGTTGACATTCAAGGACCCGAAATCAAGGGTGATGTTTCATTACCAAAAATTACATCTCCAGAGGTAGATGTCAATCTTGAAGGCCCTGATATTAAAGGGGGGGAGTTTAACTTGCCAACCTTTGACATTTCACTCCCCAAAGGAAAGGTTGAACCTGAACTTGGTGTTGAGGGATCTGATGTAAAGGGAGGCAAATTTAAAATGCCCACATTTGATGTATCTTTACCCAAAATGAGTCTGCCAGAGGGTGATCTCAAACTCAAAGGCCCAGACATCAAGGCTGGAAATATTGAGATTCCACACATTGATATTTCACTTCCCAAAGGAAAAGTAGAAGGAGATATTGAGATTGAAGGATCCCCTGGCAAAGGAGGCAAGTTTCATATGCCCTCTATTGATCTCTCTCTTCCTAAAATTAAAACAAAAGGGCCAAATTTCAATATAAAAGGTCCTGAAGTTACAGGAGGAAAAATCAATATGCCAGACATTGATATTTCATTACCTGAAGGAAAGGCAAAAGCTGATGTCAGTGTTGAGGGTCCAGAGATGAAAGGAGGCAAATTCAAAATGCCAAAACTAGATGCTTCATTTCCAAAAATAAAACTGCCAGAGGGCAGTATCCAAGGGGAGGGACCAGATATGAAGGAAGGAAATATTTCTGTTCCACTTGGAAAAGTTGAGGGCGATATCAATATTGAAGGACCATCTGGAAAGGGAAAATTTGAAGTACCAAAAGTTGACATTTCTGGTAAAAAAGGAGGCGGGTTCCACATGCCAACTCTTGATATCACTGTCCCCAAATTTGACCTCAGCCTCTCTGGTATGAAAGACAAAGATCTCAAAGTGGACCTCAGTGGTCCTGATGCATCAGGAGATTTGGAGATGCCTGACCTCAAAGGACAAGTGAAATCACCTAAGGTGAAAGTTAAGGATGCTGACATCGGGGTAGGTGGTGTAGAAGGATCAGGTGCTTCCCTCAAACTTCCCAATGTCAAACTACCCACAGTTGACATCTCAGCTCCCAAGGTGGATCTGGACTTTGGCCTCATCAAACCTAAAGGTGATGATGTGGAAGTTGAACTCCTGAAAGCAGAGGGTGGTAGGCCATCTTCCGGGGGTAGCTTTGATCTACCTAATGTCTCCCTCAAGGTTCCCAGTTTCACTCTTCCAAGTTTTGGTGGAAAGTCAAAGACTGGAGATTTGGACATATCTGGCCCCAAGGGTGACATAACCCTCAGCCCCCCACATGCAGAAGGTGAGATTAGGGCACCATCAGTAGAGTTTCATGGGGATGGAAAGGTCAAAGTGAAAAAGCCTAAAATCAAAATGCCTTCATTTGGGCTATCCAAAAAGGATGCAGATGTATCTGTGTCATGTCCTGATGTAGATGTTAAAGTAAAAAAGGGAAAGACTGATGTTCCTAAAACAGAAATTGATGTTGAGACCCCAGACATTAAATCAAAATACAAAGTGAAATTTCCCAAGTTTAAAATATCATCACCAAAAGGACAAATCCCAGGGGGAGAGGTTGATGCTAAACTGGAAGCAGATGTAGAAGGGAAAAGTGGTTTCCATGCACCTGATGTCCACATCAAACTGCCTAAGTTCTCATTGCCTGGATTTGGTTCTAAAGAAAAAGATTTAGGAAATCTGAGTGGTGACCTTTACGGTAAGGCCAAAGTCAAGATACCTTCTATTGAGCTGTCACTCCCAGCAGCTAAAACACCAGAGACCGAAGTTCTTCTCCCCAAGGCTGAAGTGGATGTCTCTGAAGCAGATATCCAAGGCTATGAGGGAAACCTCAAAATTCCCAAAATGCCAACAATTGATCTTTCCATCCCTAAGATAGACCTGGATGTGTCTCTGCCTAAAGTAAAGCATGATGCAAAGGCAGAGGGAGGAGGTAAATTCAAGATGCCAAATATCAAGATGCCTGACATTGACTTGTCTCTTCCTAAAGCAAAAACAGGAGTAGAGGCAGAGGGAGGGAAGTCCAGTATGCCTCATGTCCATATGCCTGATGTGGACATATCCCTGCCAAAAGGAAAGATTGAAGGACCAGAAGTCGAGCTAAAAGGAAGTGAAGGAAAATTCAAAATGCCTCACATGAAAATGCCAAATGTTGACATCTCTCTACCCAAAGGAAAGGTTGAAGGTCCAGATATGGAACTCAAAGGGGAAGGTGGTAAATTTAAGATGCCACATCTCAGCATACCTTCAGTTGATATTTCACTTCCCAAGGGAAAGATTGACGATCCAGATGTTGAAATAGAGGGACATGAAGGAGCAAAATTCAAAATGCCTCACATGAAAATGCCAAATGTTGACATTTCTCTACCCAAAGGAAAGGTTGATGGTCCAGAGGTGGAGCTCAAAGGAGATGGTGGTAAATTTAAGATGCCACATCTCAGCATGCCTTCAGTTGATATTTCACTTCCCAAAGGAAAGATGGAAGGACCAGATGTTGAGATAGAGGGAGGCACAGGTGGAAAGTTCAAAATGCCTCATATGAAAATACCCAACCTTGATATCTCTCTTCCTGAAGCAAAAGTTGAAGGTCCTAAGCTAGAGACACCTGAAATAGAAATGGACGGACAATCAGGTGGAAAATTCAAAATGCATCACATGAAAATGCCAAATGTTGACATCTCTCCACCCAAAGGAAAGATTGAAGGTCCAGATGTGGAACTCAAAGGGGAAGATGGTAAATTTAAGATGCCACATCTCAGCATGCCTTCAGTTGATATTTCACTTCCCAAAGGAAAGATGGAAGGACCAGATGTTGAGATAGAGGGAGGCACAGGTGGAAAGTTCAAAATGCCTCATATGAAAATACCCAACCTTGATATCTCTCTTCCTGAAGCAAAAGTTGAAGGTCCTAAGCTAGAGACACCTGAAATAGAAATGGACGGACAATCAGGTGGAAAATTCAAAATGCATCACATGAAAATGCCAAATGTTGACATCTCTCCACCCAAAGGAAAGATTGAAGGTCCAGATGTGGAACTCAAAGGGGAAGATGGTAAATTTAAGATGCCACAGATTAGCATGCCCTCTATTGACATTTCACTTCCAAAAGGAAACATTGAAGGACCAGATGTGGACATTAAAAGAGAAGGTGGAAAATTTAAGATGTCACATCTCAGCATGACTTCAGTTGATATTTCACTTTCCAAAGGAAAGACTGAAGGTCCAGATGTTGAAATAGAGGGATATGAAGGAGGAAAATTCAAAATGCCTCATATGAAAATGCCAAATGTTGACATTTCTCTACCCAAAGGAAAGGTTGAAGGACCAGATGTTGAGATAGAGAGAGGCACAGGTGGAAAGTTCAAAATGCCTCATATGAAAATGCCCAACATCAATAGCTCTCTTCCTAAAGCAAATGTTGAAGGTCCTAAACTAGAGACACCTGAAATAGAAATGGAAGGACAATCAGGTGGAAAATTCAAAATGCCTCACATGAAAATGCCAAATGTTGACATCTCTCTACCTAAAGGAAAGATTGAAGGTCCAGATATGGAACTCAAAGGAAAAGGTGGTAAATTTAAGATGCCACATCTCAGCATGCCCTCAGTTGATATTTCACTTCCAAAAGGAAAGGTTGAAGGTCCAGATGTTGAGATAGAGGGAGGCACAGGTGGAAAGTTTAAAATGCCTCATATGAAAATGCCAAATGTTGACATCTCTCTGCTCAAAGGAAATATTGACAGTCCAGATGTGGAGATGGAGGGAGGTACAGGTGGAAAGTTCAAAATGCCTCATATGAAAATGCCAAATGTCGACATTTCTCTACCCAAAGGAAAGGTTGAAGG
>JAPQRN010000006.1:24493917-24516672 GCA_037367275.1 Coranthus polyacanthus
GTTGAAGGACCAGATGTTGAGATAGAGAGAGGCACAGGTGGAAAGTTCAAAATGCCTCATATGAAAATGCCAAATGTTGACATTGCTCTGCTCAAAGGAAATATTGACAGTCCAGATGTGGAGATGGAGGGAGGTACAGGTGGAAAGTTCAAAATGCCTCATATGAAAATGCCAGATGTTGACATATCTCTACCCAAAGGAAAGATTGAATGTCCTGAGGTGGACATTAAAGGAGAAGGTGAAAAGTTTAAGATGCCACATCTCAGCATGCCTTCAGTTGATATTTCAATTTCAAAAGGAAAGGTTGAAGGAGGTGGAAAGTTTAAAATGCCTCATATGAAAATGCCCAACCTTGATATCTCACTTCCGAAAGCAAATGTTGGAGATCCTAAACTAGAGACACCTGAAATAGAAGGACAGTCAGGTGGAAAATTCAAAATGCCTCACATGAAAATGCCAAATGTTAACATCTCTCTGCCCAAAGAAAAATTTGAAGGTCCAGATGTGGAGCTCAAAGGGGAAAGTGGAACGTTTAAGATGCCACAGATTAGTATGCCGTATATTGATGTTTCACTTCCAAAAAGAAAAATTGAAGGTCCAGATGTGGAGCTCAAAGGTGAAAAGTTTAAGATGCCTCACATGAAAATGCCAGATGTTGACATATCTCTCCCCAAAGGAAAATCTGGCAAAATAGAAGGTGCAGAGGTGGAGTTTGAGGGAAACATGGCAGTGCCCTCAATAGACATTTCACTGCCTAAAGAAAAGACACAACCTGAAGTTGAAATTACAGGTGAGGGAGGAAAGTTCAAACTGCCAACGGTTGACATATCTCTTCCTAAAGGAAAATTTTTTGTTGAAGGTCCAGAGGTGGCCATTAAGGGGGATGGAGGAAAGTTCAAACTGCCAAAGGTTGACATATCTCTTCCTAAAGGAAAACCCTCTATTGAAGGTCCAGAGGTGGACATTAAGGGGGATGAAGGACAGTTCAAGATGCCTAATGTTGACATAAGTATTCCTAAAGGCAAAGTAAACATTGACACACCAGAGGGGAATGTGGAGGCAGAAGGAGAAACCATTAAGCTACCGCATATCAACATGCCCAAAGTTGATATTTCACTCCCCAAAGGCAAAGGTAAAGATATCGAAGCATCTTCTATAGAAATGGAAGTAACAGGAGGAAAGTTTAAAGGTCCAGATGTTAAACTTCCAAAGGGAAAAGGAAAATCTGGTGAAGCAGGAGGGAAAATTAAAATCCCAGAAGTTACATCACCAGATCTGGACTTCGATGTGAGACTTGGTGAATCAAAAGGTGGTGAGACTGACTTGTCTGCTGAGGGAGAGCACAAAGGTCTGAAATTCAAGATACCGACAATAGATATCAAAGGTCCAAAATCAGACCTAGAGCTCGATCTAAGACTTCAACAAGGAGAGGGCAAGAAAGACAAGAAAAAAGTTGAACTACCTGACTTGGATCTCAATACTGCAGGAGCCAGTAGAGAAGTGAAGGGGCCTAAAGTTAAGGGATCTAAGTTTAAGATCGGAATGCCAAAAAAGAAAGGTGGCGGAGACATCACAGCAGAATCCACAAAAGCAGAAATCTCTGGACCCACAATCTCATCCCACAATGGACATACAGAGGACAAAGCCGGTATTAACATCTCAGTGCCAGAGGTTACATTACCAAGTGTTAGTCTGAAAACCAAACAGGGCTCAGCCACCGTAGGATCAGGAGTCGAGGGAGCTGTTTCAGCATCTGGTGCAGAAATCAAAGTGCCGAGGATTCCAGACATTGACTTTGACATTGGTACATCACAGGATAAAGATGATGACCAAACATCAAAAGGCAAGAAAATCAAAATCCCCAAGTTTGGTGTCCCATTACCTTCCATCTCTTCTCCTGAGGGAAGAATGGATATCTATGGACGAGAAATTCAGTACGAGGGCCCTAAGATGCCCAAGGTGAAAAAAGCTGTATTTGTTCTGGTAAATCCTCCTCAAACAGATGAAGTGGCTGCATGCACAGGTGTCCAAGAAGAGGTGACAACAGCTGAGCTTGAAACACAGGACATCAAAGTGAAGATGCCTAAAATCAAAATGAAGCCAAGCTTTGGGAAGTATAAGGATAAATCAGAGGGGGAGGAAGAAGAGAAGTCAAAGGGAGGGAAAATGAAAATGCCCAAAGTGTCATTTTCTGCTGGAAAAACTGGGTCGTTTGACATCACTGCTAAAGAAGAAGGGTCAAGTTCAAGCCACAATGGTGAAAAAGAGGAAAAAGGGACATTTAGTGGTAAAATTAAACTTCCAAAAGTGGAGTTAACGTCTCCATATGCCAAGATGTCTTCGGCATCAGAGGACAACACTGAAATTAGTGCCAAACTGGGAAAGGATTCCTCACCATTGGATGTCGATGGAGATGCTAAAGGGCTCAAAGTAAAATCAGGCAAGATGCATTATGCGGGATTTGGGAACGAGCAATGTCAGGACGTGGTGTCGTCTCATGCCAGAACAGAAATGCTGGACAGGGACAGTTCAGAGTCCCCCTCTGGTTTTACCACGGAGTTCAGCTCAACAAACTTCCAAGCTTGGAGCGAGGTGGAGAGTAAAAGCACAGAGTCTGAGGAAAGAGAGTCTTCCCCCTGGTTCAAGGTCCCTAAGTTTACATTGAAGCCACACTCCACAGGTAAGAATAAGGAAAGAGTTCCCTACAAATATCAATAGTTATATGAAACATGAGAGTCCTGCAAAAAGCTAATCATATAGTGTTTTATGTACAACTTGTGGAGTTTAACAAGTTTGAAAAGAATCATCTCAAATGTATTTATATTGATCTCTCATAACAAAGACTAACCTTTCAATATTTAATTGAGACCATGAATAATGGCACAAATTTGTGTTTTAACTCTATACCTGCACCATATTTGACCATTATGTCTATTACAATACTACATACGTATATAATACATGATTAATAATAATGGGTGACATGCCATGGAACTACCATGTCATCCACTGGTTTCTGGACTATGTCAAGTCCAACACCAGCTGGCATTTTTTGTGGTAGAGGAAATGGGATTGGCTAAATTACAGTAAATGGCTGTTGAGTTATACTGTCCTGTATAGATTCTACATCATGTGTCACACGTATCATATAAAAGACTTAAACATCTCATTTGAATTCATGGGTATTCAGTTGTAAATCCTTTGTACTGATAGTTCATCCAGGAGGGTTCAATGTTGATATAAACTGTAGAAGTGCTCCAACTATACCTAGATTATTGTCACTAGGAGCCACTCTTTGCACTAGGAACTTTTATGATGTTTTGTGTTTTTTTTATCCATAAATTATTCACGTATCATTTCCTGTTTTGTCTCTGCTACATAAGGCTAAATTTCTTTTCCCTCTTCTTGCATGTCCCCTCTTGATAACTTGACCTCTCCTCCTGTCTTCTGCTTGTTTCATTTCCTCTTCTTGTTCCTCCTCCTGCTCCAGGCTTCCTCCATATAACACCAGAGGGTTCTCCTCAGGCCCAGCGGAGGGGTGAGGTGGGAGGCGAGGCTGATGTATCGGGCTCTTTCTGCCTCCACACCTCAGGGATTGACTTCACCACCCAGGAAACGTCAGAGGAACGTCAATTCTCCTCGGTCGAGGAGGGAGGCGCCATTACCACGGTGACCAAGACCACCAGAATCACCCGGCACCTGGTTACCACAGAAACTCAATCAGGCGACTCATCAACAACTACGACGACTCGCCAGGTGACAGACTTCAGCCACTGAGGATGCTGTATTCATATCTTAAATGTCTTTACATTTTTTGTTTTTCTGTGGTGGGGTTGCAGTGTTTTTAAAGCTAAGCCTGCAACATAGCAAACCTCTACTGAGTAAAAGTCTATTTTATATTTTAGGTATGAATGTGATGAAAACCAGCATTATCGCAGAGTAATATATACTTCCTTTTTTCATTTTAAATGTGACTTTTTTGTTACTGAACTTTGTTAGTTTAGTCCTAATTATTTATCAGATTTTGTTTGGTTTTTAAGGTTTCGCTCTGAATGTAAACATGTCAGATTGCTTCATTATTTATTTTTGTTCAAAATGTGCTGGAACGAGTCATTTACTTTTACGTTGATCATCAGCATCATTGATTTGACAATGGTTTTACGATTAAAAGTCATTCATTTTGAACCACTTCAGTAGAGGCCAGCATAGGATTCATGTAAATACAACTATATCATAGCTTTTTAAAGCACTGCCCTTCAGTACAAATGTAATTATTTTCATATTCACAGAGTCAGGATGATATTTTTCACCCTGAAGAGGTGTGAGCTTTTATTACTGGTTATATGATCATAGGCTAATCTCGTGCCGTAGTTTTATATTTGAAACATTTAGCTGGTGCTGTTACCCAGAGATAATCACAGTGAGTGAACACTGACACTCTGGACACTTTCTGCTGCAACCTGACACCTCATGGTTAGAGGTTTCTCTCAAACATTTTGGCCAACCTGCTGCTAATCTATTTTGTATTACTTTTTTTTTTACTGTACACTGTAAGAAGACATCACTAAAATGTATATTTTATGATCTGGTCTATAATTCAGAGCTATATTTCTTGAAGTTGTGAAGGGATACTATTGAGCACTAAAGCAAAATCAGAGAGTTTTAAAGGCGTAAATTGTAGACCTCATTTGACCCTGTAACAATAACAATCTATAAACCACGAGGCTGCTACAATGACATGCCATAATCTCTAAAGACAAATCAGGGGAACAAGAAACAGAGGATTAGGCACATTTTCACTGAAAGGTAATTATAATCTGACTTTATTCTGTTTAATGTCAATGAAAGATTGTCAGATCAACAAAAACATTTTTATTTAGTGCCTTAAAGGTTCAATAGAAGATTCACATGTGCTTGTTTTAGCCAACTACATTTCTAAGATAATGTAGAAGAAAGGCAAGAAGAAGAGCAGAAGAGGTAATGAAGAGAAAGTTGTCTGCATAGAGATCAGTGCAGTGGTACTGACACCAACAAAGGATGTGTTAAAACTCACACAAACCCTGTAAATTGTTTAAAAATGGGCAATGACTCCAGCTTCAAAATGAATCCAGTTCTTTAGTTTGTTCCAGTGTAATACCACTGACGACCACTAGATGGTGCTCCATAAAGCCCTGGCTCCATAGACTTCCATTGAACTTGTCTCTATAAATACTAAGGAGTCATTGTGGTCTCATTGGTTTTATGTGGACCCTCTAATAAGTGTTGTGGTCCATCTGTAAATTATTGATCTATTAATAAGATTTTATGGTGAATAGAAGCTTTGATGTCTGCCGTGTCAGGCTTTGATTGACAGGTGTGATTGACAGCTCACTCACCTGCTAAGTTAGACTTTAAGAGTTTCTGTTTATTGAATAAAACAGATTTTTTTCCTCACAAAAACCTCGAATAGTTGTGGTTAATAAGTTACAATAAACAAATGTTTGGTGAAGTTTTACCACGTCAGTAGCTAGCTCCGCCCCCTTTGTCCAAATATGGTCACTTCTGGATCAAACAGCCAACACGGTGACGGCCAAATCCCAATCTTCTATCTTAAAAACAGCAGTTGAGAAATGTCACGGTGGCTCCGTCCACTTATTCCACACAGTCTCCAAACCAGAACTATTACTATGTTCTACCACCACTCTGCTGTATCTGCTGGAGCTTAGTTATGATTGTTTGTTTTGTTATTTCCAAAACGCAAAACTGATTCATCGTTTGAAAGAGAAAACAATTCCACTGGCCTGTGTAGGGTTAGAAACAGACTAATTATGAATAAATACAAATTGAGTTTTTCCTATTCCATTTGGAAAAAAGGTTCCAGGCCCTAATGTACCATACGACACACATTTTGTGTGATGAAATGTTAAAATAAATGTGTATTCTGTGAATAAGCTGCACGTTTCTACAGATGGATAACGTACAGCTTTAGGACAATGACAGCAAAATGTTCAGAAATAATATGTTCTTCATTTCAACATGTTTCTTATGGTTTTTGGACAAAACCACTGCAGAGAAGTCAAAGCCTCCCCCGGTCCGGAGCAGCATGGATAATATTAACACATGTACTGAGACACACTGTTAAAAACACACTTAAAACCCTACCATCATAATTCAATATTGACACAAATGTGTAAATATAGAACTACACATAATTTAAGTGAAGTTTCAGAGACTCTGACATAAGCACATGTGAATCCTCCTTATTGAACCTTTAACCTCCTGTTTTCTGTTTTCAAATAGTATAACCTGTGTTTATTTACAGTATCTTGCTTTGAAATGGGTCTTTTTGACATATATTTTATATATTTAGGTTTCATTCTTAAATGCTGTACCTACCATTTTAGAAGGAAATCATTCGTCTTAAATTAAAATGAACTTTTAAATACTACTGATTTTTTTACTCTTTATGATTTGTTGACAATCTGATTTTCCAAAGTATTTTCAAGTGGCTTGAAGCATCTAAGAATGAACACCTGAGTTTGTCCTTTTTTGAAAATATGTTATAAATTCTCCTGACAAATCCATCTAAGTTTTTATTAACAACTCTTAACACCAGACCTGTTTTTCAGAGGAGAAAGAGGCTCTAAAGTAAAAAGCTGGACAGAGTAGTGACATGTCAAGGTAACAAACACTAGTATCTATGTGCATAGAGATTTCTACCTTTCAGGTTTAATCAAGTCAAGTTTTATTTTTTCTTTTAGATAATAAGGATTTCTTTGCCAAGTGTTTTGTCAAAGCTGCATTGGAGAGAATGTTGGTTCAGATGTTACTGCAATAAAATGAGATGCACACAAACGAATGGAGTGTTTTGTTCTTGCCTTTGTCTTGTGTGAATATTGTCTGACCAGGTTTAACCAGATTCAACCAGATTTATCCAGGTTTATTTTGCTAATTTTTATTAATTATGTTGTTCATTTTTTCATTTTATTGATTATTTGGTTTATTTTTATTCATTTAGTTGATTTTTTTGTTCATTTTTATGTAATGTTGTGTTTGCCTGCGTACACAACATTAAATAAAAATGAACTCAGTTCAATCTTCTTCTTTCTTCTTCTTTTTATTTCCATCGTCAGGAGGAGAAAACACCAAGTCGTGTGAAGTCGATCTGAGGAGACAACATGTACTGGTGTTTTTGATCAGTGATATAGTGTGTGTTTGTTTTATGTTACACAGACATTCTGTCTAAATGTACATCTATGTCTCATTGGTAACACGTCCCACATTGTCCCACATGAACAGACTCTTTGTCCATATTTGGTTTGTCGGGACCTGGTCTTTCTAATTATAAATAAATTAAAAATTTGTGACTAGGCTGCCCCCCATTGGTCGTATGAAAAAAGACACAGTCAGACAGTAATGGACATAAAAGTGATGGTAGTTCTTAAGCAGCTTTAATGTCTCTTCAGTAGAAATGTGTTTCTTCTGCTGAGTCACTCCTCGTGGTTCGTTAAAACTGCAGATAAAGATGCACATGGGTGTCTGTAAGAACTGATTATTTTGACCAGTAAGAAGAGAACATACTGCAGAGCCATTCACTGTTTGGTCAGACTCTTACTATCACTCTAGGTATTAAGAGCTCAAGCAAAGCACAAAGTACATCCTCTTTTAAATGAACCAAAAAAAGCAGAGTGAATTTATGCAGGAGTCAGAAGGGCTTAGATTAGAGACACAAACCCACATGGAGGATGCATATTGAATAATGCTGGAGAGGAGGGACTTTAGCAGTAAAGGGTAGTGTGGCGGCTTCCCATTGTGTGTGTGCAAGTCCTCAATCTACACATCTACTGCTATGATGATGCTGTGCAACGTAGGCTACAGGGGTGAGTGTGTGTGAAGGGAGATTAATGCTGTATGAGGAGTGGACGATGCCACGGAGAAGAGGCAGCTGAGTAGAGACTGCAGCATCATGGGCACCCCGTCTGCACCTGGTATTAAAAGGGCTTATCCACATCAGGAAAAACACATGTTAATGTAAGGTGTTGTGATCGGATTTCAATCGGACCTACCTGAGCCACATCTGGAGGTAGTCTGGCTCGTAGTGTTCGGATCTTATGGTGTAAAGTTACATCTGTGCTTTAAAATAACCTTTATTGAGTTGCTTCCAAACTAAAGACCCTTAAGAACAAGCCAGTTCACTGGAGAGTGATTTCCTGTTTCAGTGTCGAAACCGATTCTTTCACCCCAAAGTCAAACAAGTAAATACAAGCCACATTCTGACATTAAAATTGACATTTTTAAAACACACGGATCAGGAGAAAATGGACTTTGTTTGAGGCCTGTCTCTGTCTTGCAACACAATTCAAATTCAAATCCAAACCAGATGTTAGACCAGGTTGTCAGTGGACCTGGTTGTAATGACAAAATCTACATGTGGCTCATCATAAAGATAAAGATAAATAGAATAATAACAATAGCAGGAATCATCATGAATAACTGCCAGATACTGAGACACACATTCACCTTCAGACGATAAAGGTGAATTGAATAATAACACTATCATTAAAGTGGGCTTTTGTTAAAACAAGATTACATTGCTACAACATCATATCATGATTCACCACCAGCGATGGAGATCTGATCTCAACGATGAGAATGAGACACGTTATGAATACCAGGTGTAAACGCAAAGCTAAGATCAGATCATTTATTTCTGAAATAACTTATCAGATATAGATCATATTTTTAATTCCAGGCACTAATGACATAAAGTAAATAAAACTAAAGATACTTATGAACGTGTGGAATCCTCTGTTAAGGTTAGGGTAGTTCACTGAGCCGTTTCATTTACTACATTCCTGTTGTACATGAATATTTATAAATGCTCTGTATTCATTGTTTATCCAAATATGTCTAGAATACGGAATAGCTTAAGTTATAGTTTTAAATATCTTAGGTTTGCAAATGAAGTCACCTCCTTCCCATTTAAAGTCAGCTTCCCTTCCTTGTTTCCTCCCAGTAGCATTATCCACCCTTCATACACTTCCGCTTACGCCACCTCACTGTGGCACGGATCACCTTTGCTATCGGCGAGTGGGCTGCAAGTCAAATTAGCTCTCCGTCATCCTTCTCGCTGAACTCACCGGAGGCTACTGCGGTAAGATGCGGCGACGCACGATGCCGATCCGCGGCGGATGAGGTGATGCGCAATGGCCGAGGAGGCGGAGGACAGACTGACGATAGAGCCTCTGTTAGTGTCTGCCTTCTATCTGGATGATGGGACGAGCTTGAATACGCTTTTGGTGTGATTTGTAGTGCTGGACCGCCAGTGGTGCAGGCCGATGGAAGGATGCGGTGGCGCTGATCCCACTAAAGGATGCTCCAGAGCCTGAGGAGGGTCGAATAGGCTTCATCTGTAAACAAGAAGTAGGCAGAACAGCATTAAGTAAAGGACACTGATAATAAAGCCTGGACCCGACACTGTAACGCATCGACTGAGGTAAGAAACAGTAAAAGCCTTTCTTCAGGCGTCCCTTTAGAGGAAATGTTAGCTTTACATACTGGTTTTGCTGGTACAGTGGGAGGTTTGATGTGGTCTGTCTTCATCATAGTGGTACAGCCTGATAGGCTTAGTGTGGCTCTAATCTATTTTTACCACTTGTGTGGCTGTTTATTGAGACACTTTTGGTAAACTGTAGAAGCCTTAAGGAGAAGGCTTAAGGAGAAGTGGACTTATGTCTTCAGAGACACCCGTGTTTCATTTGAGTTCATTTGTTGTCAACTGGAGTCTGTGCAGATGATACAACAACTAATCGAATCTAATAGATCTATGGATCTATTTGTGAATACATATTTTTGTTGTACTTGAAAAGGCCTGTTTGTGTAGGAGTGATGTGAAAAGAAGCCACTTGGATCGAAAAGCGTGACCTTTGACAGACTCCCACTCCACCAAGAGGAGAGTCCATCAGCTGAGATGATGTTTGTCTTAACAGAAAAACCACAAAGGAAAAACACAGGGAAATTTAACAGGGAAAAACATTTTCTAATGTTTAGATTCATGCAACTATGATTTAATAACAACTTAAATGTATATGATTCTCGATACCTTGGCTTTCCTAAAGTCCTAAATATCAAAATTCACATTACGGTACACATCTTTAGTTTTATGTTTTAGATAATCAGTTGTATATTAGTAGTATTAGTATTAGTAGTTAGTAGTATGTATTATAATGTCAGATCTTTACTTCTTTACAGTTTAAAGCTGATTTTTGGTCCTGAGTGGAAGTTGAAGAAACCAGATGGTTATTTGTGGTTTTAAACTATTTGTAAAAGACACAACAAGCTGCATAAAAGTCAAGAAAAAAGACAGAAAAGCCACAATATGTAACAGGCACCTGATTTTGTGATATTGTGCTTTTTGTGGATGGGTGAAATCTGAGTTCTTATTCAACTACAGGGAAATGACGTAAAAGATGGTCATTTGTGGTTTTAAACTCTTCTTTTTGGTCAGAACATGACAACATTTCACAAACCTAGATGCAGAACATTCAAAACTATGATAATGATGAAACATTTGATAAACATCAAGAAATGCACGATGTATGATGCATCCCATTAACAGCTATTAAAAACACAGAACAGCACATCGTACTTTAGTGTTTTTCCTAATTGTCCCTTTTTGTCTGACTCCCCTGCAGGTTGTTTTTCAACAGCTGAGTCAGTCGTCAGCTGTGGCAAGAAGCCAGTCATCAGCGAGGTCAGCGAAGCTTCCAAGAAAGAAAAACAAGCTTCTCATTATCATCTCTATCATCAGTGCTGAGAGCCGGGCGTCTGACCTGGGCGTTTCGCTTCATCTGAAAGTTAAGGAGGCATAAAGACTGAAAGAGAAGCTCAACTCTTGAAAACATGACATCAGTGGGAGAATCAGCTCTGTCTTGCGGCGCTGCATGAATATTTTCTCCAGCACTTTGTCAGAGTGAATCAGTGAGACGTTCTTACTTCAGCTTCTTTGTGATGCTCAGTATATTTTTTTCACACTATGATGTTTTTACCTCTGAGCTGTCACACTCTGAATCCAGAGTAGACTCTTGGTAGCAACAGCCTTCCCTATCACAAATCATAATTCAGCTTGACCTGACAGGCTGCATTTGAATAAAGGATAAGCAAAGACGAGCCAGTAAAACATAGATGAGGCCGACAACAGGCACCATGCTCCAGCAGAATAACAACAACAACTATCCCTGCTTGAATGTCTCTGGCTCCACCCGGGACATGCTGCAGAAGTGCTCCAGAGCCACTCTGCCCTTCCCCAGCCGACTGGAGCTGGGTCTCGGAGACCTGCCATTGATCCGGGGCCTCCGAGCTTGGGCCCTGTGCTCCAAGAACCGCCGGAAGCCTGGGGGTCTTCTAGGAGGAGGACAAGCCCCTACGGCTCCACCCACAGGCCGCAGCAGTTCAAATTCCTGCCCCAGGCCTGCAGATGTGTATCTGAGTGGGGAGTGGGGGCGTATGGGGTATGGGCTTCCCTTGGGGCTGGACACGAGGCAGGCCGGGATTGGAGCTTTGGTTACAGTTGCCACTCTCAAGACCTCAGAGGGTAGTGGGAAGACGCAGACTCAATGCCTCTTCCTCCGGACAGAGAAAGGAAGCTGTTTGTACTCTACAGCAAAGCCCAGCACAGGCTCCAGCGCAGTTGGGGGATGGCTCAGAGGGAAGACAAGAGGAGGAGGAGGAGGCGGCAGAGACGCTCCAGCCGGGAGTGGGCCGCTGGCACAGACCGGAGCAAACCGGGTGAGAGTCCGATCGGGCCGGAGATGGAGGAAGTCCAGCAACACAGCAGCAGGTCGGGAGAAAATGTGTGTGAGCAGAGAAAGGCAACAGACAAGGGAGGATCCTGCTGGAGAGAACTCTGCGGAGGAAAGGCAGGAAGAGCGAGACAAAGGAGGCCCGGACAATAAACAGTTTCCCAGCCCACAAGCCAGACAGGACAAAGAGGGAATGTGCAGAAGTCCCAGATGCTGTCACAATAGTTCTCCTAAAACCTGCGTAAGGAGAGCGCAGAGGAGGGACGGCCAAGAGGAGCATGACAGAGGTGAAAGTTCTAGAATAGGAGCCCAAAACATTCTGAACAGTGAGGTGAAGGGTGTGAGGAAGGAAAGGCAAAAGAATGAGCAGGAGGACATGGGAGACCTCTGCGGGGTAGAGTCGCAGCATTCTGTGTCGGACGTACAAAACCACAAACTAGAATCTAACGGCTTTCACCCAGAATCCCACAACAGTGTCAGAGAGATGAGAGAAGCCGAGAGCAATGAGGAGCTAAAAACACAAAATTCTCACCTCAACAACGTCTGTTCAGAGCAAGACAAGGTCACAAACTCTGAGGTTTTGAACACACATGAAGAAGATGAGTCTGGGTCGAGATGTGACAGAGATTTTGATCACAGAAAACCTACTGAACAAATAGGAGCAGAGGAAAATGGACTTAAACTAGATGAAAAACTAGAGCAAACGATGGAGAGCATGGATGTTAAAGAGGAGGAGGAGAGTGTCAGGCTGACTCCTGATGAATTCTTAGTCATGTCCGACACCTGCCCGTCCTCCATCACCACTTCTTCGAGTTCTGAGTCTTCTGCTTCAGTAACCGGACCTGTAACCTGTGGAGGTCAGAGAGAGCACCTTGAAAGGCGTCAACACAGGGAAGCTAACCCTAGGAATGTGGGTCAAGAAGGACTTGACCATAGCGGATTTGAGGCCCAAGAACCAAACTGCATAATTGAACAGGAAAAAGACACTGACAATGAGATGGAAAGCAAGAAAAATGAGGAAAACAACAGGCAGCTGGTGGAGAGGGAAGCCTCCTGTTCACCTTTCAGACATGGAGATGCTTTAACTAACAGGGGGATTGTAACAGATAATAAAACTGAGCCACATGAGAATAGCAAAGAGGACTCACATGAAGAGAATACAGAGATGGTAGTAAATACTAAAGGAGGTTGTGAAGCTGCTGAGATGTGGAGGAGGGAATCCACCTGCAAAAGGCTTAATGATAGTGACGGTAAAGGTGATGATGATGAAGGGCGCCACACAGAGGAAACTAAAACTGAGGCAACAAATGATACAGAAGTAAAGACAAACTGTCCAATAAAGAACGAAGATGGCGAAGCCTGCGGACAAACTAGCATTGCCCAGTTTTTAGCCAGTGCAGAGTCTGGCACATACAACACCAATGCTGCCTGTGATGATCCCTCCACCTCCCTCACTAATCCTGCCCCCTCTCTGCTGCCGCTGGGATCCATGGCAACAGGCCTGCCCTGTCTGGAGGCGGAAGAGGAGGAGGAGGGGAGCAGAGCGACAGCAGAAGGAGCCCAAGGAGGGAAGAGGAGGCAAGAGGAGGGAGAACTGGAAAGGCCAGAAGAGGAGCAGAGGGCCAAGGAGGAGACGGGCTGCAACGTGGAGGCCTCTGAGGAGGACGAGGAGGAGGAGGATGAGTTCGGAGTGTTCATGCAGGCGGAGGAGGAGGAGCCGACCTGGGGCGAGGGGTTCGCTATGTCTGCCTCAGTGCCTTGTGGAAACAGAGAGAGCATTGGTGAGTCTCATTGTTGGTTTGCTGTCATCTTTATCTTTGTGTTTGTTGGCTGGCCTTCCCCTCCCTCTGATTCTTCCTCTTTTAGTGTCTCTCTCACTCCACTGGGAAGTTGAGTAAGTTTGCCTTTTTTTTTTGCGAGAGACATGTGACAGTAGGATGTTTGGTTGAAGTCGACAAGGCTGACACTAAAAGGCTGTGGAAGTACAGCAGAGTGTTTTAAAGATGTCAAAAATTCCTAGGTTTTAGAGACATCAAAATATGATAAGTACGTTGATAACAAAAGTACATTTTACAGCTCTGAGGGCGTCTTACACCACTGAGCATTAGTGCATTCTTAACCTTTTGTTCACTTTCAAGGAGGATTATACACTACGTCAACGCCAGTGGATTTGCACATTTTAACGCATTTGCTACAAATTCCATTTATTACTGTACTTTATAACCAGTTAAAGTCCATGATAACAGCCTGTACTATGCCTTTTCTGAGACAACAGTAGCCATGGTTCCATAAAATGGCAAGCAAATTTGAAGCAAACTTTTTGAAAGTCTGAAAAAATAAAAAGTGAATTACATGAGTTTCAATAAACTGGTTGTAGTGAATAAACTCAGCTGCATAATGTTGTCAGAAGGTGGTGCCATAGGCTCAGATATAGTACAAGAGTAGAAGGAGAGGAACATTCTGATGGTGTTTTTCATATAAATTGACTATAATATTAGTAATATTTTTTTTCACAAATGAGACAGAGATATGATTCATTCTCCTCATTAGACCACATGACCTGTTGGACCAGACATATTTTATACTTTACTCTTATACTTTTAAACAGCTGATCAGTCACATGAGTTAAATGTTCACTACATCAGGATTCATTCTACAGTAGAAAGGTGTTTCCATTCCCCTTTATGTGAAATTTAGGATGATTTTTCAAACTTTATCATTTCCATAAACTTTTTCTATTAAGAAACTTCAAAATGTGCATTAAATACATTTATGAAAATGCAGCTAATGTTAGCACTAGCTACCATTAGCTTAGAAATGAAGTCAACAAACAACCGACTCCGGACTGGATCTGGGTTACAGCACTGTTTTATTTTTCAGCTAAAACACAGTTGTTTTACCTCATTTTACTTGTGTATCTTTTATCATGAAAATTATTAAAGTCATAATAGTGAATAATAGTTGAATGATCCTCTAAATTTCTGAAATGTTCTGCTTTTTGGTTAAGTGCTAGTGCCATTTTTTACATCATTTTCATCTCATTGTATCATTTACAACATTTTCCTCTTATTACGTCTTTTACAAATAATCTAAAACCTTCGACTTTCAGTTAGGAACAAAAACAGTGTTGGTGTCTATATCCACAATAACAGTCTGTAGACACAAACCTTATGTTTGTTTGTACAGGAAAGTATTTATTAGATAGAGTTGGATCAGTTTCTGTCTTTTGCTAGTCTAGTGTCTTAGCTTTAACAGAGCTTAAACCCACATTAGTCATTATTCAGGTTGTGTCAAATTAAAACGTGTACTACATCCACCTGGTTTGACATCAGTGATAATCACTATGACAACATGATGAACATAATGTAGTGTTGTCATAAACAGAGTAACGGAAACATGAGCAGTTTACTGTCAAGACAACATGAAGGAGATCACATGTCAGTAGATGAACACGGAACACAATGAGTCTGTTTACTAGAAAGTTCATGATGACCAGAGGAGACATGACAACTTAATCTAAAAGAAAAATAAAACGGAGCCAATATGACGAGTCAGACGAGGAAACAGAAATGGGAAAAAAGTTAGTGGATTGTGTGATCAGCTTTAGTGTCTCATATCAAGACCTATTGTATGTCCACACTTTATTAGAGCTGTGTCAGCGCTGGAGATAGAGCTGCTTCACTCCTCATGCTTCTTCTAATTATTTACTAATTATTTATTGGTGGTTGTCAAACCAGTTTTGAGCTTTAGAGTTTATTTTTACACAAACCCAACCCTCGTATCTGACATTGTGAATCATTGCTGTGACTCAGACTCACACAGTGTGATCTGTGACATTTTCTGTCCCTGTGCCCTTTTTGTTTTTCTCTAATAACCGGTGTTAATTAGTCCTTCTGTTCCCTCACTATCCTTATTTAGCTAATCACCTAAACCCACTTTCCACAGCAGGGCCAAACAAGGCTAAGCCGGGCTTTAATCATTATTCATGTCTTCTCAGTTAATTCACCCTTAAAATGTTTCCGTGGCTATTTACAGATAGTGCTTAATATATCTTTGCAGGGAATTATTATTCTGTCAGGGAAGTGACATAGATTAAAGGACTATTCCGCTGTTTTTACAACTGTAAACTCATTCATTTCTAAAGGATTTACCCAAAAATAGAAAGTGATTTTCACATTTGGCCATGCATGTAGTTTGCATTTTATTCACTCAGGTTTGGTGCAGTTGGAATAAGCCACAATGTCTCCACTTTTCAAAGGGTCTGTTTCTTTAGTGTTCAAATGAAACCCTCCACTTCATTTAGTGAACTGACTCTGCAGATTTACTAACCAAGCTCAAATACAACAAGCTGCCTATTACTTAAATAATGAAACTAGCTAGTTATTTTGATTATCATTCAATCTTAGCATTCATTTATCTAATCTCTTAATATCAACCGGGTCAAAAGCGATGAGTCTGACGAGGTTTAAAACAGGTTTAACCCACTTTGTCCACATGATGAGACAATGTCCCACATTTAGATTTAGAAGAGAAAACATGAGTTCATCAGTTTAAAGGCAGGTTTACATCCACGTGTCACAAAGTTTACCTGAATTTATAGAAAATCAGCAAAAAAAGTGCATTTGTGCTTGTTTCAAGTCATTTCAGAGTAAAATAAATATAGAACATGAGACACTGATTTATTTACCCAAAGATTCAGGTCAGCACATTATTTTGTTCATTTTGTTGATTCTTTTGTTCATCTTCATCTCCAGATGTTTCCTGTAAGTCTGAGCCGTGATCACTTCTACATCATTGACTAGTTTTACTTTTTTTTATTGTAGTTAGTTAATGTTGTATCTATCGCTGCTGTAGAGGAGATGAACTGAAGAACTCAGGAGTAAGTGTAATGAAAAAACAACCCGAGACCTCTGCACTGAAATCAGTTACAGGCTGTTATCATGGATGTAGACAACAGACTGTTGATAGCTTGAACTGTGCACATGTGACACCACCTTGGCATGACAGAGTATTACCATTCATTAAGACCATAAAACACATTTAGCTCATGCTAAAGTAGTATTTAACATGAGTAGTTAGTATTGAAGTCATGAACCAGAACAAACCCACATCTACTAAAATTTTATTCAAATCCATTTTATTTATGTTGCCCAATATCACAAATCAAGATTTGCCTCAAAGGACTTTATAGTCCATACAAGGTACAACACCCTCTGTAGCAGGAGAATTTTAAATTCAATTCTAGATTTTACTGGAAGCCAGTGAGGAGAAGCTAAGCTTGGGGAAATATGATCAGTTTTTCTGGCTCTTGTTAATACCCACGCTGCAGCATTTTGAATTATCTGGAGGCTGTTTATGGAGCTATTTGGGCATCCTGACAGTAATGAATTACAGTAATCTAGCCAGAATGTAACAAATGCATGGACTAGTTTTTCTGTGTCTCTTTGGGATAGGATGCTCCTAATGTTGTCAATGTTACATAGGTGAAAGAAGGCTGTCCTAGATATTAGTTTAATATGTGTATTAAATGATAAGTCCTGGTCAAGCAAAACACCCAAGTTTCTCACAGATATACTGGATGCCAGAGGAATGTTGTCCAGGTTGAGTAAATCATTAGAGAGCAGATTTCTTAGATTCTTTAGGCCAGGGTTAGGGTTAACAACCACCAGTGAATCCCTGCTCCATCTCCACAGACTGTATCACTCACTGAATAAAGTCTGAAACTCATTGTTTACACTCATCTGTTTTATGGATCATCAAGTTTTCTCCTTCAGTCTAACGAACACATCTTATAATGTCCACATGCTGCGTCAGCCCATAGTTTACATTTTAATTCTGTTAGCTTAGCTCTGTTCTTAGACAGAAAACAGCCACAGTAAAACCACTAATCACCTCCGTTTTACCTACAATTTGTGTCATCATTAGCCTCACTAAGTATCTGTTTTGAATTGTCCAAACAAGGTCAGAACTGTCACAGTTTAGTCTGAACCAACAAACGGCAGCAACATAATAACATAACATAGTAACTTCCATACATAGTAATTTGAAGCTTATGAAGGTATACCTTCATAAGCTTCACAATCAAACTCACCAGTGGAGAAGAAAAGCTGGCATTTCAGAGGAAACTTCATTCTGTTACTTTAGAGTTGACTTCAGTCAAAACAACCACAATGAGTCTATTTTTATCACTTCTCTTCTTTGACTCTGAATGTTGTTTCTTACCGGTTCTCATCCTCAACCCCTTGGTGTTAGTTTTCAACATCCTGGGAAATGACAGAGTGGCTCACTACTACCTCTAGTGGGCACATACATTCAGGCTGTGGATAAATTCAGTTCATATCTCTATAATACAATACACTGACATCTTTGACATAAACACTAATGATACGTTTCCTCTTTCATTTTTGAATATTTTGCTGTAGAAATACTACGTATAGCTCCATTAACAAAATTACATTTTCACTGCTAGTTTTAGTTTTACTCTCCGTTTTGATTAACTGTCATAACCCTGATACAAATGAGAACTTTGTGATAAATATGTGGGGTTGTTTCTTGCCCTGCAGTGGAAATGGGACTCCAGTCTGTCCTGACCTGGATTCTTAAGCGATCTCTTCATGGTATAAATCATTCAGAGTCAGGTTAAGGGGAGGGAGGAGGATGAACACAGGGCTGCTGGGACTCGGAGCTGCCATTAGCCGCGGGTTATAGGGTGACGACTGAAACAGGGAGTCACACCAAAGATTCTCACACATACATTGTGCAATGTCTGAACAACGGCAGGTAACCCGAGACAAGGTGAAGACAAGACACATTAATAAAGACACAAATACTCTGAGAGGTTTCCATACAGTGAGATGTTACAGTGGGATTAAATTCTCATGCAGCATCTGATGCAGCAGGTAACTTTTCAGCAACAGCAGGTAACATTCATAGCAGCAGACCACGACACCATGGGACAGAAATACCCACTCCCTCCTATGTGATTAATGAAATAACAAAGACGACTCATGATCAGGGCTTCTGGGAAACAAATGAGCTCATGCAACATTTAATGATGCTCTTTTTAAAGGTTATGTAGTAACAAGGCAAATCCAATAAAACACAGTAAAACAATAATTATCACAATATATGTTTTTCTTTTATCTTTAGGGTTTATTTATTTTGTTCACATTCTCAGCTAAAACACTTTAGTTTTGTTGTTTTACTTCATTTACATCATGTGTATTTTACATTTTATCGTGATAATAGTCTTGAATGTTCAACCTCTAGATTTGTGAAATGTTCTGAAGTGAAGTCATGTTTTGATCAGTTTAAAACTGTTTTCATTTTGTTGAATGAGAACTCAGAGTCCATTCATTATCTTCATTTTAATTTAAAATAAAGAAAATGAATAAACTAAGCAGTAAATCGCAATCACTGTTTTTCTCTTCTCTCTTCTTATTCCTTTTAAGTCGGTTTCATCTTTTATATCCTGTTGTGTCTTTTACATATAATTTACACCACAAATAACCATCTGTATTTTTTTCAACTTTCACTCAGGACCAAACTGTGAAGAAATAATAATGTGTCATTTATTGCTATAATTATTGGTGTACTTCTGCTGTACTTCTGTGTGCGATGTGTGTGTCTTGAACGCAGCCCTTGGAGGTCACATCGTCGGCGGGGACTTGACCCACTGGACGCTGGGCTGGACGGACGGTTCCTTCCACCAATCAGACAACAGCTGGACGGCGTTTCCTCAAGACTCATCAGATGGAAGCAGAGACATGGTGGGACAGTGGTGGCCAATCAGCGCCGTGGAGGAGAGGAGAGACAGACTCCTGGCCAATCAGAATCTGGTACAGTCACATTCAACTTTGTAGGATGTTTCATTAAAGGTAGAATTTGTAATATTTATACTTTAACATATATCACCAGAGTGTGAAGACGTCATCACATAATTTGTCTGGTAGAGAAATGACCTGTTTTCTATCAAGTATAAAATAAATCAAAGTACCTCAGCTCTCTGGTAAAACGCTGCTCCCGTCTGTTGAGAGTAGTCATGGAATGTTGAATCATAATCTTAGAAATTATAGCTTTAAACCATTCAATAAAAATCCACCTTTTGTCGTTGTTGTTGAGGTTGAACTATCATGAAGAATCATCAGCCTCTGATATTTGAAAAATCAAGAGTTCAGATTAATATAAGACGCTTTCCTTCGTCACCCCACACTGAACTTATTATAAACTTTCATGAAATAAAATCTTTGTCAGACAAACATTAATTTGATGTAAAAACGCTGACAGATCACTAGACCACGACGACTCAGAATACATTAGTGTTTTGTACAGACATCTGTGTTTCCTTCTAAAAATGGGAAGGAGAAACTGCTCCCGGTATACTTTAAATATGAGCTTTTGAAGAAGACAGCTGGAAAAAAGCAGTTTTTAAATGAGATGGTTCATTTGCAAAGAGCTACAAGTAGGTATTTTTAAAAGATCAAGCATGAACTGAAGTGAAGTCACTGTAGAAAAGCTTGTGGGAGGATCAGTCACATCAAAGTTTGGAACAAATGCTTTCCTCTCAGATGAATTATAGATTATCGCTCCGTGTCCCTGACATATTTACTGGTTTTAGTCTGTGATGTGGTCTTGTCTGATGAGGTCTCGGTGTCTCCTGCAGGTGCCCGTCTTCACTGAGGCCTTCCCCTCGCTGCTGGACTTGTCCTCACGTGACCTCCATACTGTTCCCACTCTGACCCAGCTCCTCAGGGGAATTCGAGGTCCCAGCAGAGCCGGCCAGGACCAGGGGTAGGTGGATCGCCTCCCCGGTACCCACATAATGACCAGGACTGGACCATAGTTACATCCTCAGTAAAAATGCCTCCAGATATTTCAGTGTTTTATTTACAACATGATCAATAAAATAAACAAAATGAAAAAAATGTACAAAATAAGGGACAAAATTATCAGTAAAACAAGTTTCTGGCGGAAACACCAAACTTCACTTACATAAACACGATCAAGTGTCTGTTATAACACTATTTATTTTTTCATAATAAAAGATCTTTTATTCATGTTTTCTGATTATTCAGTCATCGTGCAGCTGCAGAACAGACTGTGCACAAAGATTTTCCAGGCTTCATTTTAGATTTAATTGTGATATTATTTCAAAAATTAGATTAAAAAAAGAGAAGAACATGTATTTGTAGAAATGATAAATCTGCCACCATGTGGTTAATGTGAGGAACTGCGTCGCAATCTAGATTGTTCTCGTGATTATTACAAGACACAAAGACCTGGTCCAACAAACGTGGACAATGTGAGATGCAGACAAACATTTAGATATAATGTCAGTGTAACTTAGAAAATAAACACTATATCACTGATCAAAAACACAAGTACATGTTATCTCAGATTGACTTCACATGATGAAAATAAAAAGAATAAGAAAGTTGAAGATGAAGATTGAACTGATTTACTTTATTTTGATTTAATGTAAATCAAAGTTAACAAAATAATCAATACAATGGACAAACATGAACAAACTGAACAAAAAGTCAACAAAATAATCAAAAAAATGAACAAAATAATTTATAAAATTAACAAAAATGAACAAAATAATCACCAAAATGTGATTTACTTTGCAGATTTTCTAAAATTCTGTTAAAATTTGCAACACATGTAGATGTAAACCTGACTTTAATCTGATGAAATCTGATGTTTTCCTGGGACATTGTGGATGATATGGATTCAACCTGGTTCATCCTGGTTCAACCTGGTTCAGCCTGGTTCAACCTGGTTCAGCCTGGTTCATCCTGGTTCAACCTGGTTCATCTTGGTTCAACCTGGTTCATCTTGGTCCAACCTGGTTCAACCTGATTCATCTTGGTTCAACCTGGTTCATCTTGGTTCATCCTGGTTCAACCTGGTTCAACCTAATTCAACCTGGTTCATCTTGGTTCATCTTGGTTCACCTTGATTCAACCTGGTTCTACATGGTTCACCCTGGTTCAAACTGGTTCAACCTAGTTCATCTTGGTTTAACCTGGTTCAACTTGGTTCAGCCTGGTTCAACTTGGTTCAACTTGGTTCATTTAGGTTCAACCTGGTTCAGCGTGGTTCAGTCTAATGAAATCTCTGATGTGTGTGATGCATCAGTGGATTATGTTTCTGTATTTGTGAATCAGGCATGTTTCCTCTGTACATAGCTCAGTTGAAGACCATCATGTTGTTGGTGTTTGACCCACAGGCTGCTGGATGGTTTCCACGACTTGAACAAAATGATTGGTCAGAGATACAAGCGAGACAGTGGTGTGTCCCGTGACCTTCTGCTGAAGACGTTACACCTGGAGCAGCTGCACCCTGTGAGTCCAACCCGCCTCCATCACCTGACTCACAGCCACACTGTACACGAATGACCTCCGACCACAGAGGAGTTATCCCAGAGCGCTGCCTATTCAGGGTTAATGTGTGAATCCCAAAGGTTGACTTTGTTGAGCAGCGTCCAGAATGACCTGACAGCCTTTGTTCAAATCATGTGTAAAATACTCCTCAGGTTTCATCACCTACTTTGTCAGTTCAAAATACGAAATGTACGGTTTACAACAGAGGCATCAAAGGCTTCAGCCCCAGAAGGATCTAGAATAATGATTTAAATACATCCATGGATCATGTGTCATCAGTTATTAAAGCCTTCAGAGAGAACAGCTGCGTTTTTCCTACTGTTTATGTTATTTAGTGTTTCTTTGTACAGGGACAAGTATGTAACATAGATACATAGTTTTTATATCCAACCATAAACTAGAAGACTTTGTAAAGACACATGCCCCGTCCACACTAATATGGATATTTTGCAAAACGAGCATTTTCCTCTGTTTGTTCATCTCAACAACATGTAAACAAAGTTTTCTGTCCTCTGTTGGGCAGAGAGCATTCTGTCTGACTCCTGCTCCTCCCGCATGTTCGTTGATTCAAAGAACAGCCTTTTAGTATT
>JAPQRN010000006.1:24516772-24552954 GCA_037367275.1 Coranthus polyacanthus
TAGATAGATAGATAGATAGATAGATAGATAGATAGATAGATAGATAGATAGATAGATAGATAGATAGATAGATAGACCTGACTTTAGTCTGATGAATTCATGTTTTCTCTTCAGGACTCTCTTCTGGATAATTAACATTAACATCTCACGCAAACAGACTCTTTGTCCTGTTTTGAAAATGTAGGAGTAAAAGTAAAACCTTGTCAGAAAATCTAATCCTCAAGTAAAGTCCAGATACTGAACCCTCCACTGAAGCCTCTCACTGACCTAACTGAACTTCATGATGATTAACAGATTAATTATAATAAGATAAACCTGATGATTGACACAGTCCACATAAAACTCGTCCAGGATCCAGGATGCACTTCAGGACTGTGGACACACCCACTACTCGTGCTGTGGGAGTGGATGCTGTGACAAGGAGGGCTTTAAGTTCAAGTAGGACAGCCCCCCAAAAAGTTCCCACACCGAGGAGAAGAAAGGAAGAAGAGGAAGAGACGGGGAGGAAAAGCCGCTCCGCCGACGCGTAGCGGGTTCAGTCATGCATTCTGTCGGCAAGTCGTGGCTGCTGCTCACGGGCTTCGTGCTCTTTTATGTCATCTACCTGCTGTTCGGAGCCTTGGTTTTCTCCAGCATCGAGCGGCCGATGGAGGAGAAGCTGCGGCTCGAAATGCAGACTCTGAAGCAGGACTTTCTGAACCACAGCTGCGTCAACGCCGCGTCGCTCGAAAACTTTCTGGTCAAAGTGTTGAAGGCCAACAAGTACGGCGTGTCCGTCCTCAGAAACTCGTCCTCCGCCTCGAACTGGGACCTGACCTCGTCCATGTTCTTCGCCAACACCCTGGTCACCACCGTCGGTAAGTTCAGACCACAATAAAAAACGCAGAAACGGACTACCAGTTCCTTAAATCATGTCCAGGTGTCGCCGTTTATTTCAACAGTGATGAACCGCGAAGGTCTTTTTTCACGCTGAAAGTAATAAAACAAACCGCTTTTCAAGAGTAGATTAATAAGTCATGTTCATTGCCACGTGTCTTGAATGTTTTGTATGTTTGTGTAAAAGTTAGAGCCGCGCGCTTTGCAGTTTTACTCCGATAAAGTAAAAAAACAAAACGGTCTGGTCTGATCCGGTAGAAGGAAAATATGACTCTTTATGAAGATAAACACAAAGATGAAGCATAAAAAACACCTCGATTCTTCAGTGCGTTTTCATGAGAGTTAAATACGTTGATATTTACTAAAACGTCCACTAGAGACCAACTGAAACCTTTAACTCTAAAGAATCATGTTACTAGTTTTTATTTTCTCCACATGTTTACATTTTACATGAAGTAGTCTTAAGTTGAGTCCAGAAGGGCTCGGATGCTGAACCTAAATCTTATAATAGTTGTGAAAACTTGAGTTTGACAGATGTGTATGTGCAGTATGTTTGTCTTCATAAAAGGTCTCCCTGTTTCCTGTATCTTAATTTGAAACAGGATATTGAGGTTGAAGCAGGTGATGCTGCTCTACGTTCACCTGTAACATTGGAAATGAGTGATACTTTTTAAAATTCAGGATACTTTGACACCTACCTCTTCTGATCCAGTCGTTCTAGTTTGATCTGAACCAGATGTGGATGTGAAACCTACCTCAGACCCCTGGCCTCTGTCCGGATCAAACTGAACCATGGTTCTGTTCACATACAGGTGAAAACACTTGGTTCAGACTTTTGGACTGGCTCGACTGTAGTTGTGGTTAATAAGTTACACCTGTTACACAAATAAGTGTAATGTTTGACTGTGTCAGCATCAGCTTTCATTCCTGTACCAAACAACTGCAGCTTCATGTTGTTCTGTTATGCATTGAGACTGGAGGCTTTTTCTAACAGTCGTATCTACTGTAGGCAAATGACTATGAAAATCATCCTGTTCACATGGGCAGCAAGGAAATGTAAATTCATGTATGAAGCAAAACAGAGGTGCCCTTTGTGTTCAGGAGGAATCTGTATGAGTGTCTTTCACAATACTGCTTGTGTTTTAGTAGGTGACATTTCGTTCTATCTTTTAATGTGTTTAGTGGAGGAAAGAATAAACGTGAGAATCCCTGATGAGATGTAAACCATGATATTCTGCAAAATCAAACTGGACGTTTTCCAGTCATCGTCCAGTCACAGCAGCGGCGTTGGCAAAATAAAACGTAGACGACCAGAGGGAGAGGAAGAAGTTCAGATGTACGTTGTAAAGAGATGTCTGTTTGTAAGAGCAGCTGGTCTGGGTGGTGTCCTCGGTGTGGGATCGGGACACTTAAACTGGACACGACTTGTTCCAGTTGCTGCAGCTCAGTGACTCAGGCAAATATTATCAAAGATAGTTTACAGAGGTCCATTTTAAGTTCAGACCAGAAGTATTTGAACTTTTTTTTTTTTCTTCTTCAGGCTCTGAGCTTAGTTTGAAATAACAGATATAAAGTGTCATCTTTAATTTAAGATGTTCATCAGAATCAGAAGGACTGTGTGAGAGACCTAGTGTCCATGTTTAGGGTTTAAAATGAATTAGACCTACATGAAGTCAAATAAAACCATGACCTATCTGTAGATTTTTGCGGATTAGAGGCTGATATAATAGTTCACAACAGGAAAAAGCCGATCACTGATTAAAGCTGCAGTGCTTCCAAAAAATCAATAATTCCCTTTCAGCATGTTTTAATTCAAGTGTCTGACAGTAAACTAGAATCCTCCCTCCTTCTCTGGACTCGTAGGGGTTAAACTGAACATGATGATAAAACAGAACATAGAAAAACAGAACGTAGTGAAATTAGGTTTAATTAATGTCCATAAGTTGTTGATCCATAAACTGGGACCAGACTGACCACACGGTTCATTTGCAGCTGAACGAGATCCAAACACATTTTAAGTCCAACATCCTGACTTCACAGCAACAGAAAAACACTTCGCACAAAGTTCTGCAGATTAAAGTGAATAAACAGAGAACTTTTAGTGCTGCCAGACTTTGAAGAATCACTAGAAACAGACATCACACCGAGGCTATAAACTCTGTGCATCATCACTATGTCCTGATTAGTGAAGCCATGACACCGTGGATCGTGATACACATCGTATAATCAGATTCTTGGCAATACACACATTAAAAAACATCTGGACCTGGGTCTTATCCACCTCAGGAGGTTTTACCAAACAAGCCAAAAGATTCTACATTACCATTTTTACACCAAAAATTAGTTCATATGTCTGTGTTTTTAAATGTGTGAGTGACTCCTTTCACACTGCTTATAGATGAGTTTACCTTTTGTGTTTTTAATAACAAAAGGTAGACAACTTCAAGGGGAACAGTAGATTCCCCTTGAAGTTGTCTTTAGTCCCAGTGAGTCTTTAATCCTGGTGAACCGTGGGCTCCACAGCAGCAGCATCTCTGTGAGGTTCACTGCAGAGCCAGCTGCTGGGTCTCCGTGTCTCTTTGGGTTGTTTTTGTCGTTAGTGGAGTCAACTTGTGGTTTCACAAATACAGATGTGGTGGTGTTTCATGCTCCCGAGGTAATGATGGATAATAACCTGCAGGCTGACTTTAACTAAGACGGCTCTGTACTCCAGTCCTGAAGGAGGCTCCAGTCCCAGTTCGGTTCCAATGAATAGAGCTTTATCACACTGTGGATGTAAAGATGTCCATGAATCACACTGATCTACAGGTTAAAAGGATGTGTTTTTATCTTAATAAACCATTTTGAGTGTAGATCTACACTCAAAATGGTAATTCTTCTGGTCCCTCATTTCGGCTGGTCCAGCTGTAAACTGTTCATTAACCCTGTGAATAAGATATAGATTCTATGTGTATGTGTTTTAACTGAAATGTTTGACATCCTCAGCTCATGTCTTCTGGTCTGCATCTCAGGTTACGGTCACACCACTCCTCTGTCCGACATGGGGAAGGCCTTCTCCATCCTCTATGCCCTCATCGGAGTCCCGTTCACCATGCTGGTCCTGACTGCCTGTGTCCAGAAGCTCATCTTCCCTCTGGTCCTGGCTCCTGTCGGCCTCCTGCAGCGTTCGGGTCTGGAACCTCGGCCGGCCACCGTGGTCCACTTCGTGTTGCTGCTGGTTCTGGTGGTGCTGGGTTTCTTTGTGGCGCCGGCGGCCGTGTTCAGCACATTGGAACTGTCCTGGTCCTTCTTGGATGGCATCTACTTCTGTTTCATCTCGCTGTTCACCATTGGACTCGGGGATTTCGTTCCGGGTACGCAGCCGAGGCAGAAGTACAAGTCTCTGTACCAGGTCTCCGTCATGGGTGAGTTTTGCCCTCATGGTTCACATGAGCTTTTCTTATGTAGCTCTGTCTGACTCATTAAAGGTATCATTTGTGTGATCGACATCTGCTAATTATTAACTGTTATTATGAAGAGACTTTTACCTGAAAGTTGTGTTTTAAAAACTGCAGAAACTCTTAAACCTGGTCAACAGAAGACCTGAAGGTCTCTTCAAATCCACCAGACTCCTTTGATTAACAACAGTCATTTTAACTTACAGAACAGGGGAGTTGGTGCTCTGCAACAGAAAATTACTAAAACCGGTTATTGATTATCAAAATAGTCGTCAACCAGTAAATTATTTTGATAATCGATGAGCGTTTCATCAAAATAAAAGTCAAACCAAAAGAAAGTAAAAATCCTCAGATTTTAGCTTCTTAAATGTGGATATTATCTTTTTTTTCCTCCTCTGTGACAGTAAACAGAATATCTTTGTGTTGTGGATAAAACAGACGTCATGTTGGGCTTTTGGAAACACTTAACATTTCCCAAAATAATTGATTATTGTGTGTTTTAAATTACTGTCAGTTTTGAAGAGAACAACACATCTTGCAACACCATGTGGTCTCTTATAACGGACATATTTCATCCTGAAGCTAAAAGCTTGTGTGTATTTGTACTTTTTCATCAAGATGTCATGTGTTAACGTGAGAAGCTAGCTGTGAATACATATTGATGCGTTAGCAGTATTAGCACATTTGTAAACATTGTGTGATACTTGAAATTGTGTTAATGGAATCATGAGAAGTGACACACTACTCACCCTAGTGGTACACAGTGGTATAACAGGACAGGGGCTAGCTGTTAGCATGCTAACCGCTGTAGATGTTCCTCCATTAGAAAACACTTATTTTATTTTTGAATTTAAACACTTGATGCTAAATATTCTCTCAGTGTTTTCTGCTCTTCTCTCAGGTTCAGAATAAACAGTATTTCTGATAAAATAGATATAAATATGCTTTCATTGTGCAAGTATTTTAATGTATACTTATACTTAAACATACTTATAATCTTTTCTGTGCTTTTAAACAGCAAAAATATTCTGTGCTTTACATTCAGCTGCCAATTTTCAGAAATAATTGCAATTAATGATATAATTGTCTCTTTGTTCATTTTATGCCACTAGTAAAGTATGAGCCTAACAATTTGTTATTTATACACATACAGTACCACTAGAAGAAGATGATGAACACTGGAACACGTGAATAAAAATTACATTTCAGTTTGATTTTCAGGCTTTGGAAACAATTGCACAGGACTTTAAAACACAAAGCCTTTTACTGAAACATAAAAGAAATGACTGATAATGAAACTGACATTTCTGTAAAATAACCATGTTTGCTCCTATAATTGCGAGGTCATTATGTAATGTCTTCACTGTTGGGTTGTTGTCTTGATGTTTGAATCCTGTGTGCGTTTGTGTCTCTGCTCTCACGTCCTCTTCCAAGGTGTCTGCTGGTTGTGTTTGTTAAGGAGGCGTTGACTCGTCATAGCTCAGGACACAATGTCATTCCTATCAGGATCTGTTTACTGAGTCTGGAGTCGAACAAATCAAACAAAACAAACATGATACCATGAACGCCTTCGCTGATGCCTCAGAGCAGCATAAAAACAGTGGTTTGTTCACAGTAGAACTAGTCACAGTCTACACAAAAGGACCTGTTTCTTTTAACTTATGACACTAGAACTCTTTGTGTTGGATAATTTTTTTTATTCTGATGAAGCAAAGCAAAATTAGCTTAGAAATGCAGTCGGCTAACGTCTAAAAATGACCAGCTCCAGAACAAACTCCACATAAGCAGACAAATCTGACTCATTGAATATTTAAACAAACTGAACATTAAATAACCAGTCAACTCAATCCCCCTCATAAAACTAAATTAAATAACCAGTCATAACAATCCCCCTTAAATGTATTAAAAACAAAGTAATGAGGCTGTTTTGAAAATGTAAGGAGTAGGAAGTACCAATGCAGTATTTATTTTTATAATGTAGGGAAAGTTGTCATAAAGTACATTAACAAAATATTTTTGTACTTGGTTACTTCCATCTCTGTAAATAATTCACTGTATTATCTAAGGAGCCACAGGTAACGTGACCTTTTCTGCATTGAAATGGTTAAATATTGCAGTAATAGTGTGAAAAGTACAGAGTAGAAGCAGAGGAAAGACAGAGGAATGAGACATGGACAGTACAGACATGTGGTATGTCCTGCCACCATTCGACATACCAAGGTCAGCGGTGAGAAGAAACCAAGAGCAAATATGCTGAGACTGAACTTCAAGGTAAACGGTAACATTTCTCACTGTGTTTGTAAACAGAAGGTTCAAAATCCGCCTCCTATTCACTCAACCAATCGGGACAGAGCAGCGGTGGTCAAGAGAGCAATAGAGGGAATGGGGAGAGTGAGAAAAAAGCAGTCAAATTGGGGAAAAAAATATTTTCTGATTGTTTCAAAGCGGTTATGTTCTAAAGTTCAAATAAATACACTGCAACACCACCATAAAACTCTGAGGTGGGAAATGTCGAAACGTTAATCACGGATAGGAAGATTATGTCAACAATCGCCTCCCAAGTAACCTTGGCAACAGCAACACATCAGCAACTAAGACACATGAAACAAACAATTCAAATAACTAACATGGATTACTTCTGCACTGTCAAAACACTATGTTTCGAAGTCTTATGTCATTTTAGTCTTCTACGTCAGTTCAACTTGTTGCATCTTTTACTTCATTTTTGTCTTGTGTCTCTTACTTTTTCATCTTGTGTCATTTTCTTCTTGTGTTTCTTATGATGATTTTGTCTTGTATCTTTGATCGTTTTCATCTTGACTTTTTATGTTTTCTTCTTATGTCTTTTACGACTGAGGCCTCTCCTCTGTATTTCACATGGCTTTGTTGAGGTCGTCATTTCTAAACTCGTCTTCTGTTTTAATTAGATAAATGAATTCACGTACTTATTTAACTTTGACAAATAGCGTCCCAGTAATAACAGCTCTGAGACCCATCTTCTGGGGAAGGCAGTTCTAGCGTAAAGCTTCTGTGAATCCATCAGACATGTCTGTATGTGACACATGTCCTTTCTCTGGAGTTGTCCTGAAGATTCTCCTTAGCCGGTGATGCTTTTTTCATTTTGTTTTCTTTTTCTCTCTCCTTCAGTTCTTTTGAGAGTGTGCACACAAACTTTGATTACTTTGAAAATATAAACCAAACTATGGAATATATGACATTTAACAAGCCTTGGATTTGCTACACTCATTTTTGCTAATTATTTATTTGTTGACATTCTGTGCTCTCACGTGGTGAACTGTTGCAAAGTCGTGACATCATCAGTTGTTCAGTTGGCTGCGGGCTGCAAGCGGATTTCCTAATTTCATATTACAACATTTTTTCTTCTTCATTTATTTGATTTTTTTTCTCTTGTTAAATTGTTTTATTGTTAAGATATGTGAATGCAGACTGAGCCTGGCTTACTGTAGTGTTACTTTATTTTCTTGTTTATTGTTTTGTTATTTTTTGGTGGGCGCCTAACAGTGTCTATGTGCGTGTTTTGTGTTTGTCTATCAATGTTTGTCTTGCTCCTCTCCTCCCCCTCCCTCTCATCCTATAATTTCTATTCTTTGATACATAAAAGATAGAATTAGCTAAGAATAATCTAAAAATAGTCCATCTTAATATAAGGAGCATTGTTTTAAAAATGTACCTCTTACGGGTATGAGTCACTCAGTGAGTGTGTACATCTTACTCAATTAATTGAAGAACCCACCAGGGTAGATCATCACTCCTCATCACTGTTAGATTGGATACTGGTAACTAATCCAGACAGGTGTTCTGTCTGACTGCTTTAGTGATCATTGTATTGTGTATTGTGTTTGGAAAATTAGATTGCCAAAAACTCCTCTGAGATTTATTAAACTGAGACAGACCAAACATATTAATACTGAACTATTAATGATTTAGTGAACATTAACTGGAATAGATTTTGTAAAAGTATTTTGAATTTTGTAAAATTTCTTAAAATTGCATCTCATGTATTGATGTATCCTCTATCTGACTTATTTAATCTGTCTCTGGAAACTTGTACATGTCCCTCCATCTGGAAAACAGCTAAAGTTACCCCTCTCTTCAAAGGAGGAGATCCCACTGTTCCAAACAATTATCGACCAATCTCTATTATTTGTGCAGCTGCAAAAATATTTGAAAAAATTATCTATCAGCAGTTGTATCTGTATATTACACAGTTTAATATTTTATCTCCTGTTCAGTCTGGTTTTCGATCTGGTTCTTTGTTAAAATTGACTAAGGATGTTTTCTCCTCCTTTGAACAAAATGAATTTGTAGGCGCAATATTTTTGGACTTATCAAAAACATTTGATCTGGTTGACCACTACCTACTCCTTGACAAACTTTATTCAGTTGGTCTTAGTACTACCACCATTTTATGGTTCAACTCTTATCTTCACAATAGGCGTCAATTTGTTTCATTTCATGGTGCTCAATCAGATCAAAGTATTATGGAACTGGGAGTGCCTCAAGGCTCCACTTTAGGTCCATTATTGTTTTCTATTTTTATTAATGATCCTCCACAAGTCACCTCAAACTGCTCAATTTATTTATATGCTGATGACACTGTTCTCTATGGACTCTCAGCTACAAAGTCAGTTACAGCTAGATTTTAACTTGGTTCAAAATTGGCTTTATAATAATAAATTAAGATTAAATATGGAAAAAACTTGCTCTATGCTCTTTGGCACTCATTATAATTTGCTATCCACTCGCCTTTCAAATTTTCAGATCCAATTTAAAAATGGTTTTTATATGCTCAATGTTGACTCTTTAAAATATCTTGGTCTGTGGCTTCACCCAGAGCTGAACTTCAAACCTCATATTGATTACATAATAAAGAGAACCTATTCCACCCTGAACCCTATTTTTTGATCAGCTAATTGTTTTACCCAAACAGTAAGAACTAGGTTAATTACACAATTGATTTTACCTATCATCGACTATGCAGATATAATTTATCAAAATACCTATGCTCAATATTTAAAACCACTAAATATATTGTTTAACTGTCTTTGTAGATTTATTCTTAAATGTCCGTATCAAACACATCACTGTACATTATTTGATAAACTAGACTGGTTACAATCCTTCAATAGACATCATTACCACTGGATTTTATTTCTTTTCAAATGTATTTTCTCTCTCTGTCTCTCTCTCTCTGTCTCTCTCTCTCTGTCTCTCTCTCTCTGTCTCTCTCTCTCTCTGTCTCTCTCTCTCTGTCTCTCTCTCTCTGTCTCTGTCTCTCTCTGTCTCTCTCTGTCTCTGTCTCTCTCTGTCTCTCTGTCTCTGTCTCTCTCTCTGTCTCTCTCTCCTGTGTGTGATTGATGGTATTTACTGTCACATTTAAACATCTAGAACTGCTGATATTTGCATAAAGTTGTAATCTATTAATAGACAGATTGTGCTTTGAGATGCAGAATATTACAACTAAACTATCTGTTTTTATCTGTTTTTTTTTTTTTTGGAGGTTTCCATTGCAATGAAATAAGCAACAGAATAAAAACATTGACTTGTTTGTCATAAATGTGTGTTGGCAGTGATGTATCACGTAGACGGGGACGAATCGATTGGATGAAGCGGCAGCTCATCATTTGTCAATGTGGTCTCTGTGCTGGATCTCAGGGAGTCTCGGTTGTTGATTGCGTCTGGACATGGTCGTCACATGATGGAGCTCATTTGTACTGTTTTTCTCTTTCTGTGTCTGTGTTTTCTCTGTAATTGAATCAGGGTCAATATGACCTTTTTTGTCTAAAAGTAGCTTCAGTGTTGTTTTTGTGACCTGCTGCGTTCAGGACCAAAACACCAGTGAATGCTGAATTTCCTTTCATTGTTTCTTCTTGTGTAGAACTTTAACCACACACTGCAGGGTTTTCCCTAACCCTGTACAAGACATTTAGTTCAGGTTAGTTCAGGTGTGTGCTTCTAATACAGTGCACATATTTATGTATTTTCTTGTCCTTAACCACAGTTACAGTCGGGTTGTGTGTCAGGAAGCTCAGTCTGACTGAAGGTGAACTGTCATCCATTCAGGACAGAGTGTAGTGAACTGTGGATGGTGTTTGTCAGGGTTTTCCTCAGGTTGAAGTTCAACATAATAGTTTTTGAATGTTCTTCTTGATTCTGTTGTTTGGTGTTTGTTGTGTTCTGACCATAAAGAAGAGTGTAAAACCAAAAATAACCATCATTTCCATCATTTTAAGACTTGGATTGTGACTAAAGGAAAAACAAACAAACAAAATGAGCACTGCATCAAGAAATCTATTGGTTTGTTTTACATCATTTTCATCTTTTACAAATAATTTAAAACCACAGATAACCATCTGGTTTCTTCAACTTTCACTCAGGACCAAAAATCAGCCTCTAAACTGAAAAGAAATAATGATTTGACGTTTATCGTGATCATTATCAACATCGGGTCATCGTGAGTTGACTGTCAGACCGATTGTTCGACCATTTCCCAAAGTATCTCAATTCATTTCTTTAAATCATGAGGTTTTCAAGGTGAAACATGACTGCAAGTTTCCATGTTTTCCATCACTGGACAGACCAAGGTCCTGCAGGTCTCACAGATCAAGGTCTCTCAAGGCTTCCCTGGGGCTCATGTTATGTAAGTGTAGGTCGAGTCCCATGAACCCAGACAGTCCCTTCAGGGTCTGAGGAGGATCAGTGAGCGACTGCAGGAGGTGGGTGGTTGTTCTCACAGCCTGATGATGTGATGTTGGCCTCATTTTCAATCTGATTCTATAAACAACAGCACTGTCCTGTTTTTTTTTTTTTTTTTTTTGTAAACAGCTGCTAGCAGGAGGAACAGAGATGCATGTGAGGTATGAGGCTTTCTCCTGCACTTGTTATATTCTCCATGCATTCTGTCCATAAAATAACAAACAAAGCTCTTTGTTATAGCACAGTGTTGTCCTCTGAACATGGTTTTGACCACTCAAAATGAAAAGCCACAAGTATTTTACCCTAAAATCCACTGAAATTAAATTAATAATAACCTTTTTAAAAAAAGAAGTTGCAGTGCAGTGAATATAGATGTTTTGCTGGAAATGGCTCAGTAGCGCCCCCTACGAAACTTCAAAAATCAAGCCCCTAGAAGAGGATTCACTGAGACGTACCAAAATTGTTATGAACATGTATCAGGTCCAGATGTAGAAAAAATCCTCTTGGACCCATACCCTAAACCCAACAGGACGTTCACCATTTTTGAATATGCAACCTTCACCCACTTTTTGTCATTTCCAATCGTTGTACTTTAACAAACTCCTCCTAGAAAATTAGCCTGAGTGACTCCACATTTGTTCAGTCTCATCTAAAGACCTTTGCGATGAACCGTTATCAGTTTCTGCCTCTTTCTTGCCACTTCCTGCCGTTTTCTCACCATGAAATGAGATGTAAATAGAGGTTGTTCTCTCAGACAGACAGTGGAAACAGGAACTCATGTTTAACTCCTTTGAGCAACATCTGATAAGGTTTTGAACACAGAGGTGTAAGAGCCCAGTCATCCCTGTGGCAGCTTGAATTATTTAGATCTTTGATTAATTATAGTAGCTTTACCTGAAATAATCTCATACTGTAAGACACAGTTACATTCCAGCCATGGGTGAGATGATGCAGATACTGATCAATAAGGACATCTGTCTCCTTATTTTGGATGAAGAGTTGTCCTTCTGCAGGTCCAGTTCATGTCTAGATCTCCAGAGGACAGTGTTGGAGATCAGGGCTTCATAATAAATGTGAACTTTGGTTCATGGACGGAGCATTTCTAGAACTCGCACGTCATTAGTTTCTCCTAAAACATACAGCAGGCCGCCGTTAGGTTTCTTCAAGTCCATGTTTTCAACAATGCAGAAGTGAAAAATGTCCACGTTGGAGGGAGTTTCCTCCTGAACCTGAACCTGAACCTGCATTTGTTAAAGACTATAAGATGACTCGACATCATGTCTTCATTCCTTATATAATTTCTACGTTAATTTCATACATAAATGTTCTGTTTTAGTGGCTGATATTTAAGTTTTTATCGATCAGTCAAAGTTCACCTCAGAAAAATGAACATCACAACGTTTAACTTGTAGCTGCAGAGTAAATATTTTGGTCTGACTGTTTGCACTGTGATGATGATGCTGCTCATCAGGTGATGAAGAGTTTACTGATATGAAGATGATCAAACTGTTGGAAGTAACTCAGTAAGATGTGATGATTATCTGCAGTGAAAAGAGAAGTGTCTTTACTTCAATACAAGTGTCAGTGTTACACAACAAAATGCACAGTTTAATGTCACAGGTGGAGGATTTGTAAAGGCCGATATAAAAGCAGATAAATGATCAATCGGCTGATATCAAGTGTCTGTCCCCAAAAGTTTGGACATGAAAATGCCTCATTTTACTGAAACCAGATATAGTTTAACTGAACATCTAAGTAAAAGTAATGAACAAACAAACCAATAACTAAATATAGAAATCTGGAACTGGACATCAAACTACCCATAAAAAATCTAGGTCTAAGGAGTGATTTAAGTTTATTTTCTCTGTCATTATTTCTAGTTTAGAATCTTTCGTTTTAGAATATATAAATTTTCTTCTTGTTGCAGCTTTTACATTGTTTTGATCTTTTTGCATTTTCCATGTTGTTTTTCTCTTGTTTCATCTTTTCACCAATAATTTAAAATCATTACATTTGGTAAATTGGTTTCTTCGACGTTCTCTCAGGACCAAAAATCTGCCTTTTTTATAAGTGAAGAAATAATGATTTGACATTTATCATGATAACTGAGATGTAGTAGAATTCACCGTAAAATGTAAATGGTCTGAAAGTAAAGTAGGAGTCATTGAATGAATGTTGTTTTTCCACTCGTTTAACCCCATCCTGAACAGAGCTCTCTCGGTGTAACCAGACTGCACCGCTTCCCCCTGCAGCGCTCACTGTTGTGAGGTTATGAGGCTCCTGTAACCCTACACAGGCTTCATGAGGAGCTGGCCTACTTGTGCAGTGAGAGAGCTATTGTCCAGGACCTGAACCCCGCACCTCATGTGGGCCATGTCTGTGTGAAGGCTACATGTGACGTGGAAAAAAACACACGGCTTCTCTTTAAGGCAAATCGGAAACAGAGCAGAAATAACAAAAGTTGAGCAGGTTTTGTTTCCACCTTTGCTCCTGACCTGAGGGGAACATTTGTCATCCTTTGATTGAAATGGATGCAGTGAAATGGTTTCTCTGTAGTTTGACATTAGTGCATCTGCAGAACTTTAAACACACTCATAAATTACCTGATAATGGAGTAGTTCTAACTTTTTTTATACAGGATCAGCAGACATTTAAGTGAATTATTTTGCATTTGATTCTCTTTTTTTATACAGTAGTTGTGGTAAATGAATATGAAAACCTCTCTGTACATCAGTCTTCATGACAGCTGAGTCACTTCTACAAACTGTGACTGACTGCTGTCGTACTAATTCTTCTTTTACAGCGACCTCTGATAAGCTGACGTCCTGTGATTGGATGAATGACACAGAACATATGTGGAGTTAAATTAGTGAACATTGCAGCAGTAGGAAAAGAGTGAAATAATAGAAATTGCTTCACCTATAAGATTATGTGCAAATGTATGTACGTTTAAAACAAAAAATGTACCAAGGATGTCATTCCCAGTCGCTCCTTTGCCTTGAGCAGATGAGTAAGACTATCAACGTGTCTTTGTGTTGCAGAGGATCTAAAACTAGTTGCATCAAACAGGAAGTATTAAAGGTTTAAACCATTTTGGCATCTTGTTTATCTGGAGCCAGAAGTTCCCATGTTTGGACCAGAGTGCGGAGCCGGAGGAGCGCAAGGAAAGAAACTCACCAAGCTAACGCTAACTCACTGAAAACACGCTCCACACTATTAACTAACACTGTCATGTTAAACACATCAAGTCATGACACATACAGGTGTGTTTGGTAACAGTAAAGTCAACTTTGTCATGTATAAACACAGTAATTGGCTCTGGCTGACAGACCATGTAATACTATACAGAATTAACGCCAACGTCAGCTAATGTAGCTAAGTTACACAACAGGTCAGGTATTGTACTGTCAACACTGTTAAACTTAAGGACAGAATCCTCTGGTCTTGTTAGTGTAACTTCTGAAACACAACTACGCTAGAGCTGTAAAAAAAATTATTCAATAAACACAAGGTCTGAAAGTCTCAGTCACATCTCACACAGACACCTGTCACTCAAAGTGGCCACGCCCTAATTATGCAGAACTTTAAGAATTAATAGAATTTAAAACCGTGAGTTGTATATAGACTTACTCCTGTACAGTTGTCGTGAAAAGGGAAATTAGCTACAAAGATCAAAACTGGTTTTGTCCCAGGCTATAAGCATGTTTATTTCTGCCGTGAAGTTTTAACATGAGGGTCTATGGGGATTGAATCACTTTTGGAGCCTCATGTGGACAGGTTTTCGCTCTCACCATTAGCTTCATTTTCCACCATTTGGCTTCAACTGTGCATTGTTTGTAACTCCACAGGCCCTCTGGAAATGTTATTTTATTTAGAAAATGACACAATTTCTAATGAACTGATGAATGATGTAAATTAATCTTCCACTAACATTCCTGTTTACATGCAAAATATAGTGTTTTTTCCATAGTTTTCCACTGTTTTCAGTCTGTGTGAACTCAGCCTCACTCTTTCCTCTTTCATTCCCTCAAACACCTTCTGGAAAAGATGGACTTTTTGACATTTGTTCATATCCATAAACCTGTTGATCTCCTCTGTCATGTTTATCCAGCTGACCATAAACATGGCTCATGTGTCACAACCTGCAGTAAAACAAGCAAAGGAGAAGCCTTCTGAAAGCACTGTAAACATGCCTAAAAGAGCCTCATCAAAGCTGAAGCATCAGCATATCCCATTTAGTCTTAGTCGGAAAATAGTCCTTTCAGAAAAAGGTGTAATTAAGAATATCCACATGAAATATGTTTACATGACACCTGTCAAATTTAGAATAATAGAGGAATATTAATATTGATGAAATGAGTTTGAGGTTCTGACTTTTTCTTCTTGTGACCCCATCTTTCCGCTCCTCTTCTCAGTCTATTTGTTCCTGGGTCTGATGATGATGTTCCTCCTGCTGCGAACCTTCCACAAGATGGCCGACCTGCACGGCCTGACCAGCTTCCTGCAGCTGCCACGCTGCGAGGACTCGGACGAGGACAGGGAGCCCATCGTCGAGGAAGACCAGACTCCTCCTTCCCAGAAGGAAACATCTGGCAGTAGCCGACCTCTGGAGCCCAGATCGCAGCCCTCATACAACACCATCAACAAAGGCTGAGTTGTAGGGACACGCAACAGGAACGGGAAGCTCTACCTCCAGAAAACCTCACGAATAATAACACCTGATGGGGCTCGGTCTGAGGTGTCGTCTTTAGCGTTTCCTTCTCTCACCTCCTCTTCTAAAACCTTCAGAGAGGAGAGGACATCAGATGACAGTTTTGAGATTGAGCCTCGGGGTTTGCTGTTATTACACTGCTCTCTGCACGTGTGGACTTTGAAAACTTTGACACAGATGTTCGTTTTCTGCCAAATGAGGTACCTGTGGTTTTCATCATCATACAGGCCTGAAGACGCCACATGAATGGCTCGGACCAAAAGCTTTTCATACGTAGTTGGATGTTTCTGATCACTTTTATGGAGTAAATTTGTTGCCAAAACCTAAGAAATGAAACATGTTTTTGACAAATGCCCTGTCATAAATTAACAAATGAATGCATTTAGTAAATACAACGCATACGATCAAATACACAACATTTTTAATACACGATGCTTCAGAAACAACTACAGCAAGGCTTTAAAAATGTCTTACAAAGACCAAAACCTATATATCATGTGACTTTCGGCAGTCTTCCCACTGTTTGTGCTGATAATTAAATGGACTCATGGCGTCACCTGCTGTTGTGGAGGTGAATTATGAAAAAGTCATAATTTCTTTTGTGTATTTATAAGACATGATCTAGAAACATGTTGTGTATTTGTTTGATAGGTACGTTTATTTGCAAACCACACAGTGTTTGTTATTGAATCGCATTTTGTGAAACAGGTTTTGTTGTTTTTGTTAGGTTTAGGCAGGAAACGACCTCCATACATCTTTTTGTCATGTTGCTTTTTGAATCACAGGTCTGTTGGTTCACGTCTAACAAATACTGTCTTTGTAAAAACTAAAACTTTTTACAAGTGCCTTTTTACACCTTTTTATTTGGGTGCTTTATTGTCATATTTCACACGTGCACATAGTACAAACCCAGCCTTTTGCACCTTAATGCATCTCAACGTGCATGAAAAGTGAAATCACAAGTGAATCTGTTCTAGTCACGTCTGCAGCTTAAATCTACGCGGATCATTTCAAACAGCAGGGACTTTACTAGAATGTGTCTTTTTATTTAATTAGATTTCATGAATATATTAGCTTTAATGTCTCTGATTCAGTCTCTGATTCAGCCTCAGGACACAGATGGTGATACCCTGTTACAGTGCTGCCCCTTGGTGTCCACATCCTAGTGCATAGGAAAAAAAATCCTCATGAACAGGAACAAATAGGGTGAAAGGGCTGGACTTATGGGAATGATAGGTTGAAAAATTATTTCATTGGACAAAACGAAATCTTATTGTCAACACAAACTGCTCTGTGATTAAAGTATCTGTTTATTACAGTATTTAATTCCATCAGAAGTGATGAACACTTAAACGCACTTTAAGTCTTTTTTTTTTCTTTTTTTTTTGTCACCATTGTAGTCAAACGAAGAGGCCGAGTCTATCCTGATACTGTAAAACAGGTTCAGTCTGTGTTGGTTTGTTGTTGTTATTAGTTAAGTATGTATTCACGTGGACAGTTATAAATTAAAAAACTTGTCTTATATTGTGTTATGTGTTTGTTTCCCAGTGTTACACGTTACAACATCTGTAGAATGTTTCCTCGTTCAAAACTCACGAGGAAAGAAAGTTTAGCTTTCGTGCATAAAAAATGTTTAAATGATTAAAACTGCCGGTTACCAACTTCCTTTACATCAGTTACTTGTTGCAGCAGTTTATGGTTTAAAACAGAAACAGCTGAAACACAATGTAATATAGATCTGAACTGATTTATATTTTAGCATAAATTGATGCTGATACTTTTTCTACCAGTGTCTGCATTAGATATTCACTCCTGTGCGATGCTTTCAAATAAAAACTATGTTCCATTTACCAACAAAAAAACAATGAACTTCACATTTTATTAAAAACAGTATAGTTGCTCAGACATTGGCCTTCTTTAAAGTCTAAATACATAACATCTGGGCTCTCTGCCCTGAAGTTAAAACATAACCTTTAAAATATTTCAACAAAATAAAAATAACTGCCTTGACGATGTATAAATATACCACTAGTGAATTGTCAAACATGGTATGTCATTAAATAACTTATCTTGTTCACAAAACATGACATTTATAAATAGTTGACACTGCAGATATTCAGAATGACCTTTGCATAGAGAGCAAATTTGATCCATAAACATGAAAACAGTGAACAAAAAGTATGTGGTTCTTCATCATCTCTTCCAGCTGTGTCGGTTTAAATACAACAAGTTGACGAGTTACAACAGCTTCTCCTAAAAGTTCTTCTGTTCAACGGTTCACGACAACAGGATGTTTTATAATGGACTTTTACCTGTAATCTTACCACTGGTTAATGAACGCAGTCAAACACAAAGTACATGCCACATGGAGATTCAGGAATGAGATTATTAACAAAAGTGCAATAATTCAGATGTAAAACACAAACCACTGTAATGAACAGACCATGACCTGCTGAGGAGAGCAGAGGATCGGTCTCATCAAAACTCAAACTGAGGAGACACCGTCTGCAGTTGTGTATGAGACAGTGTTAAAACAGACTGTGTGTGTGAAGAGCTTCCGTATTTCCTGACACATTGACCGTCTCTGAGGGGAAACACTCGGCTCTGTTAAGTCTTCACGTGGGACATGGTTTGGCAATTAACCCATAGTCAGTGTTTACTGCTAATACAGGACACATTAATACAAGAGAAACCACATGAAGGCATCACGATCCATCAAACTGTAGAGCAAATGTTTCCAAATGTTCCTGTTTCTAATGCGATGCTTAAAAAGACATAATGGAAACATGGATAATGATGTTAAACTGAGGATAACAGTTTAACATCACTATCCATGAAAAAAAAACTGTTAAAGATCAGTTTCACAAATGTTTCATCTTTTTTCAGCACCAAATGAAATACTGCTACCTGTGAGTTTCTTCTCCTGATACTGTTCAAAAACATTTTAATGTCAAACAGCGCATTTCCTATGGTTTAAACATCCTGAGCTGATCTTTGAACATCTCATGATGCCACAGTCACAACTCATTTATAAAAAAGTATTAGGTTTCTTCACAGAAGATTGAACCGATAATATTAGTGTTTCAGCCATTCTCGTTTGATCGATCGCGAGCCAAATCACATTCTCACAGAACTCACATCGTTTTCCACTCGTTTTACAAAGGGTTTGACGTTCACATCAGCAGCAGTGTCACTGAGCTACGCTGCTTCTAAAGTTCAGAAAACTCCACTCATATCTTAGGATAATAATAGAGATGGAAGTAATAATCCTGTTGTATCAACGCAATATGTGTAGTTTCACTGAGACGTGATGGTACGTTTTGCAGAAAAAAACACCAAACCCTTTGTATTGCACAAATGATGCCAAAGGCATCACCTGTGGAGAGTTTTCTGTCTTCAACATCGACATTTCTATTTCATTCTAACTACTTTCTGGAGCCCATGATTACGATGGTGTTTTAGGGCCACATTAGGTCAAAACAAACAAACCAATAATTGAAGTGGGGTTTATATTTAGAGAAAAATAAAAAAAATAAAAAATTATAAAATAATTTATGAGATTAAAGTTGCAAATTGGTGAGAATAAACTCAAGTATTCTCAGATTATACAGTCAAACTTTTTTCTCAAAAATTTCTGATTTTAATCTCACAGAATATATCTATTTTTTACTCATACATTTGTTTACTCTTAGAGAATATATGAGTTTTTTCTCATAAATTGGAGGGTTTTCCCCCGGCATATAACCATCATCCCTGATTAGTAGATTTGTTTGTTTGTTTTACTAATACAGGGTCATATATAACACACTACTTCTCTAACAATCTTCCGATACCAAAGTGAGTATTCAACGTGTTAGACAATCCAGTCTTTTGCATTAACATTATGCTTTTGAGTATTTGTTCACTAACTTCAGTTACTTCGTGTTGACGTGCATAAGGAGGTGATCAAGACTCCACCAAGATCTCCATCAGATGTTCCAGCTCAAGTCCGTCTCTCATGTGACTCGGGCTCGAGAAGAGAGATGGCGTTGGCAAAGGGAGAGAAAGCGAGGATGATGATGATGAAGGGCTGAACGAGGAAAAGGAAGGCAGGCATTTCTGGTTGAGTGAGAGCGAGAAGGACTGCGAGGAGAAGGGCGGCAGATACCGAAGGAGATCATCTCCAGCCAAGTGTCCGTCTGCACTGCCTCTCAGCCCCAGCACTCCCCCGTCCCTCTCCAAAAGGGACGTGTCTATGTCCTGGAACAGATCGTCCACAGTGAGGTCACTGAGGTAACTGGACCTCATCGCCTCCACGCTGATGCACTCCCGTGCTCTGCACTCCTGCTCCTGCTGATCCCAGTTACCCCCAAAACCTCGGAGTCCCTGTTTCAGCCCAGCTATGCCTCCGTCAGACAGGTTCTCCAAGGACCTGAGAGGCGTCCGAGCAGCTGCCTGCGAGATGCCATCCATGGTCGAGTCCAGTGAGTTGAGGATGGAGGAGATGGCGGCTGAAAGGGAGGAGTCAGGGTCAGTGGACATGGATTCCCAATCCTCATCTTCTACAGACAAAGGGATACTCGAGTGGGACCTACTTGAAGAACAATTCGATGAAAACAGAGGATGGCTGGCAAGAGTTGAGTGGCTGCTTTGCATCATTACTGCTCCGGTATAAACACTCTCCCATTCTTTAGCCTGTAGGGTGGATGTGGAGCTACAAGGTGGTGGCTGCAGTAATACCTCCCTCTCAATGGATGGCGCTCTACAGGTCTCCAGGCTGATCTGTCGCAGCGTGTTGGCGATCAGGACAGATCTGCGCAGACTGGGTTCAGCAAGCTCCTGGCCTCGCTGATACTTGCTCAGAGAAACCGAGAAGACAAACTGACGCTGGGTCTCCCACGCAGGACTGCTTCTGTCCCAAACCTCCAAGTTGTCTCGTGGAAGTTTGCGCTTCTGCCCCTTCATGATCATCTTAAATCTGTGCAGGAAGGACAACGTTAAGTGGATATGTGCCTCATTTTAAACCACATTATCATTTTTACAGTTTTGCACTTGGTAGACTATTATTTATAATATAGTTTGGAAATTTTCATTGGTTTTCTTTTTCCAGTGTGATTTTTGTTTTCAGTTCAGTTTCGGTCAATGTGCATCAGTAGCTTTAGTTTACTTTTATTTTGAGGAATTGACTAGTTTTAGTTGAGTTTTTCTTTAGTTTTAGTGTTAATTTGAGTTTTTCAGGTATTATGAGGACAGCCTTGATTATTCGAGGCTGAAAAAGATATTAAACCTGCAACAATTTATCAATTAGTTGTCAACTATTAAACCAATCAACAGCTTTTTTGATCATCAATTTGAGTAATTTTCAAAGAAAACAATTCTCTGATTTCATGATTTTGGGAAAATATTTACATTTATAAAGCAGAGACTCATTGTGTTTTTGTCTTGTTACTTCTTATGCCTTTTCACGTAGTTTTTGTCTTCCTGTGTCTTTTACATAGTTCTCGTCTTGTTGCATCTTTTACAAATAATTTAAAACTTCAAATAACCGTCTGATTTCTTACAGTTTCACTCAGGACCAAATATAAGCATTTACACTTGGAAGAAAACATTTATCATAATAATGATCAGTATCAACCGATAACTGAAACTTTTTATCATGATAACACTTTAGGCCATATCGCCCAGCCCTAGTTACACATGAAACAAACATATCATATATTATATACTAAGTATAATAAATAAGGTTAAACTAGGAAAAATAACAAAACATATCAGACACTTCAAAAGGCCAGATGTTGATTTAATCGGGTTTAAATGTAATGTAATGTATTTTGTACTAAGTTATTACACATTTCATACCGTTAGTAAAGATTTGTAATGTGTTATTAAAAGGTCCGTTTGTGTAACTACTGTTGAAAAACGACCATGATACGTTGTGTTGGAGACAAACGTGTTGAACGTGACAGACATGCTGTAACTAAGCTTTAAAGTGCGGTGGGGGTTGTAGTTTTATCGAGTAACTTTAGGAGGGAAAGAAAACATTCTGGATAAAGACCACCGAGGAAAATGTATTACGCTTGACTTAAACTGATGGACTTTAATGTACAAACGAGACAAAAGTGATACAAACTACTTTCTCTGTGCTTTTGTAAAACTTTGAACACAAAACGGAATTTAAAGCAAACTGACCTGTTGATTCACTTCCGTCTGTCGTCTGTTAACGTTAGTTTCCTTAATGTTTCAGTCTCCTCTTCACCAAAACCAAAACTCTTCACCAGACAAAAACAAAACGAATGTTAAAAGTTTTCCTCAACCTGTCTGGGAAATAAGTCGGTGGTTCAAAAAGCAGCATAAAACCGCTATTTCGCTTTAAAACTCCGAAGTCGTGTCACCAACCGACCGGCTCCGTTTTCTCCCGCCTGTGATTTGAGTTTTACGCCAACAGACTTACAGTTAAGGGCGGGGCGTCGCACGTGGCATTATGGGTAATGAAGTTTATTTATGAGTTAGTCATTTGTCAAGCTAAAAACTGCATTTAAAAGACATTTAAGTATTTCTGAGATAAAAATAACAATAATATCACGATACATACTATATTGCTGAGCTAGAAACTGTCGCTAGGAACGGATTTTATTGGTATTATATAATTTACATACCACTAATTCCCAAATGATTACATCACCAACAGAAGAGAGATTCCCAAATGCATTTTGATTTCAGTTTACAGTATAAAAATGTATAAATATTTATGTACAAAGTATAACAACTTGTGACTTCAGTGTTCAAACGCGGTTTCCTATAAACATGACTCATCTCTCTCATTTTAGTCAAGGGAGCGAAAATGCCGTATTTTTATCAGAGGAGGAAATAAATAAAAATAAAAATAAGCACGTATATATTTGAGTGATGATCGCAATAAGATAGAGCAAAAAGTATTTTAAAAACTTTTAAAAATATTAAAGGTTTAGAGTAAACACATAAACACACGTACACATGCAGTAACAGTAACGTGTAAACAGTGATTTATGAGTGAGTTATTTAAATCATTCTTATTTGTTTTTTATACCCGAGAGCAGCAATCGACAGGAAGGAGAACAGTCAGACATAACTTCTACTGTAGTAAAACCACAGCATGTCAAAGTTTACCGTTAAGTTTAAACGCCCCACTCGACGCTTTGCTCCATGAAGGGTGAGCTTCAACTTTGAAAAAACACCTTTAGCTCCTCCTCGGCCTTTGCATTGGACAGACGTAAAATGCGTAAAGTTCACTGCACATAAAACAACTTCCACTTGTCGGTTTCACAAATAATTTACCTAAAGGTTTAGTATGTAACATTGTGTAGTTTAGCTAACGACAGTTTCCTACATCCATAACAGCCTGTAAACTAGTTATGAAAAATGCAATATCAAATTTTCACCAGATACATATACTTTCTTTTTTTTAAAAAAACAGTTGAATCAGCTAACAGCAGCTATATTTGGCTTGTGAGTTAAATTCAGCTAACACTAGATCAAAGATTCTAGAACTAAAGAATAAATAAATAACTTATAAATATACTTAATTATTATAAATATAAAGAATTCTTTTAGTTAGATAATCTTTGATCAGATAGCAAGGTGACAGCAGCTAAGGTTAGCTAGTGATCTAAATTTAGCTAATGTTAGCTAGTGATGAAACAGTTAACTAACAAGCTAAATTTAAATAATGAGCTAAGTGCAGTTTGCCAGCTCAGTTTGACGAGACATTACGAAAAAAAAGTTTAAGTTATTTTAAAACCTAAAAGGTTCTAGGCTTTTAAGAAAAATGAATGTCTAGAGCTCCAGTTTATTTAATCAAGAAAATTTAGCTAATCTATTTCATTAGACACTGTTTACAAAAGAAAATTAATTATCTTCTATTTAGTCTATAGTAAAACCAACATGTAACATTAATTAAATCACAGAACATATTTATTTCAAAATACTGGCAACAGGAATAGTATGTGAGTAGCTACCGTTAGTTTACAAATGGAGTCAGCTAACGTCAACACAGACTCCTATAAAACTTAACTAAGCACACAAGCATGTGTAAATCTAACATAATGAACCTTTAATATAATGTTATTATAATCTGTAAACTGATTAGAATAAACTCTTCACAAATCTAGGAGACTAAGCCTCTGTTACAAATTAACATCCAGCTTTAATTTTGAAGGAGGACATTACTGGTTTCGTCTTTACTCTTCTGTCCTGTGGGAACTTGTCACATGTTTTTGCACAACAGCTACATACATGCCACTCATCTGACTGACTGGACATCCTTTTGACTCACAGGAGGTGAAGGGAAAAGGACAGACTCCAGATCAGTGCATCCCAAGTATTTGATTCCAAAAAAACAAACTCTTTACTGTGTCCTGGGACATAAACATAGAAATAACTCTCTTACTGCTTTGAATGTAAGAAAGACATTGAAGACATTTATGGTAAAATTTATGATAACATTGAGCAAAAAATTACATAATTACTTGTACTTGTGCTTTCATTTTATGTTACTTTATACTTGTACTGCATGTTTTAGGCAAATAGTTTTTCACATGACTGTTGTAACTTAAGTTGCAGATTTAGGTTAAAGGAGGATCTTTAAACATCTAGTAATAAAGTTTAGCAGAAAAGAACATAGCGCTAATTCATAATGAAGAACATGAAAAGAAGAATGTGCATGTGAAATTATATCACAGTAAGATTTATGCTGTGCAATATATGTGCTTACACTGGCCTATAATAATAAATAAATAAATAAACATAATATCACTGATCAAAAACAAAAACACATCGACTTCACATGACCTGGTATTTTCTCCTCGTGATGAGGAAAAGAAAAAGAAAAGAAGAAGTTCAAGAAGAATGAAGACCGAACGGATTTGGCTCATTTTGATTTAATGTTGTGAAAGAAAGAGGGTACACTGTTTAGTTAATCAACAAAATGAACAAAAATGGATGAGAAGTGAACCAAATTAGCAAGAATGAACAAAATAAACAACAAAATGTTTTAAATCCTGATTCTACATTTGTTAAACGCTGATTCAGACATCTGTAATATCCTGCTCAAACTATTAGTCATTGTCTATTTTTTGTCATATTTTTGTGTTTTGCAGTGACTGGATGATTACAATGCTGTCCCACAGCTACGTTTATTCACCACAACTATCTGTACAATAGAGTCTTTCATTTTCAAAAGATATAAAATCATCTCCACATTTAAATAGACATGTTTTTAACAATGGCGACTGAATCCTTTTCTATCTATTGAAAGAACTCATGAAAATGGAAAACGCTGTAGTACAAGGTTGGCACTTGAAGAATGAATTGAAGAAAGTGCAGCTGATGATAAAACTTTTTGTATAAAAATAAAACAAAGCCAGAAAAAGCTGCTGAAGTAAGTGAAAGTAAAAATGAAAGCAGGATTGGAATAGCTGTTAACAAACACATATCAAACATTTTCCTTCATTAATCTCCTGTTGATGTTCATTAATGTGCTTTAACATAGATCAGCGATGCGTGGACATGTTGTGTGGTTCAGGATGGTTTGTACTCTCCCCATACTCCCACCGTCTTGCTGTCCCACTCTGACGTGGACAAACACTTGACAAAGAAGTGTCCCAGGTCGTGTTTGGAGATGGCTCGTCCTTTCAGCATGTTCTCCGCCGCTGAGTATTTCTGTGTCAGAGGAAGGTCACCTGCAGAAATATTTAAAAAATACATCACCACTGTCTCTATGTACAGGGACAAAGACAGGACAGAAAAGTAGAAGACGAAGCTAAAGATTCTGCATACGGTCTGTTATATACTTGATGTTTTCAAAGACACCATCAAAACATCCAAATGTTCACATTAACAGCCACTTTAGTTTGTGTGAAGCTAATTGGTTGTTTGCGGTTAAAAGAGACGAGCATAGGAAACAGGATTTAGTTGATAAAGCCTTTTCTCTTGATTTTGTTAGTTATTTTTCCATTTCTTTTTATTTTGCTGTCCCACACTCCAGTCCAGTAGGTGGCGGTAATGCACCTGGTTGGCAACCGCTAATAAAACCCAATAGAGAAGAAGGTCACGTGATTCTGTTCGCGCGAAATTCAGACGGACGAGACGCTAGTTTACATATTAGAAAAAAACGTATCAACAGAAAATCATAGTACATGTCGGACATGATCCTCATGTTATGAACAGGAGCCGGGTTTTCCCATTAACGAGACAGAAGAAGAAACTACTGAAATCGAACGACATCTGTGGATTAATTTAACAAACATTCAACAGCGCGGAGCCTCGACGTTAACGTTACGGTTGCTAACTTAACATTACTGGATTGACGAGTCTCAAAGGACCAGGAAATGTCACCAAAGATCTGGATCAATGCGGGTGAGTTACAGAACGTTTACTGTATGTGGATGACAAAGTCTGAGACGTTTCAGGACATTTCATTGATTTTCAGACCTGTCATAAATGACTGACAGACCTACAGTACGTGACAGATACAGATGTAGCTACGTGTTTCATAAATGCGGTTCTGTTTTTTCGTCAGGACTTGTACAGACCACCGATGTGCGGAGGCATGACAGCCACGTAGTCCAGGCCGGAGGTTTTCAGCACCGTGTACATCCTGTCGTGGTCCTCGGTCACGGCGGTCAGACGAGGAGGGACTTTAGAACGATCCCAAAGCAGAAAGGCTGAAAACCACAGAAGAAGAACACGAGAGGACAGGAAGTACTGAGAACATGAGGCGAGTGAGGAAAAAGTCATGTTACACTGGAAAACTGAGAATTAACACTGATTAAATAAAAGCTACTTTAACTCAAGAGTTTGAACATATATTACGTTGAATTAAAAAAAAAAAAAAAAAAAAAAATAGGAAAATGGGTTTATACAGTCACTGGTTTCAGACATTTTAAAAATTTCACCTAATTTGAAATAATATGTGATATAAAGTTAATAAAGTTTAATGATTAAAAAGTGCTTGTTTCTGTAAATACATAATCTAATACACATCTAATACATTGTGGAAACAAAGTGACAGATTTAATTAATGTGGTTACATTAAATATTTAGGCTGCATTAAGTACATTTGATTAACCTTTAAATATACATTTTACAACTTTAAATCTACTAATTAATATTACACGTCTCTATAAGTAACCAATGTTTTTTGTGATGTTCAAAACTGATCTGAATCAAAGATGACTGAGGTTTTTACTTGTTGGTTTAATGTCGGAGTTTTACACAGTCTGACTCTCAGAGCTTCATCAATGTCCAGTGACTGCAGTTTAGTCCAGACTGAGCTGTACAAAACGTTCTGTTGTCTGAAGCTCAGCTTTTAAAATCCAGTTGAAAAGGTGACCTGTTGGTCATACCTGACATGCAGCCGACCACTTTGCGGATCCCGCGAGCTTTCATTGCTTCCACGATGTTCTTGGTGCCTTCAGACATGATGGTGGTCGGACCTGAAGAGCAAAGACCAGATCCTGAATCAGTCCAAACACAGACTGTTGACTGTTTTTCCAGGATCCTGTCAGAACCCACGTATCAGACACACGTGGTATCGGTTCAGAGGTGACACTCAGTGATGGCAGCGGCTGATGTTTATCAGTTGTATTCATGGTTGTTTCATAAATTTCCATGACTGAAATTATAACCTGTATATTTGTATTCTTTATCATGAAGATCCCTTTATTTCTACCTTCACAAAAGTAGGAGTAAATAAAAAAAAAAAAATATTGTGATTTTATGAATCAATATGGGCTCATATCGGCATCTCTGAAGTACATCTACATGATGTGTGTTAAAAAATGTCATTTACTGATCATGTTGACCTGGAAAAATTGGTATCACAGTTAGAATAATTAAATGTTTCCTATTGTGTTAAATGTCTCCTCAGGATCTTTGTTTTCTTAGTATTTGGTGACCTCTAGTGGATTAACTTTTACTTCATTAAACCAGTGAAACTCCTCTGGTCTAAAGTGAACATGGTCAGTTCTGTCCTCAGAAGTGAACAAACTCATACAGGTCACGTCCTAAGCAACTAGAGAAAAAACAAACTGCAAACTTCAGGGAAGCAAAGTCAAAGCCACATGAAAAAAGTCAAAACATGTGAAGTGAAGAATCTGCAAAGGAAACAGTTACATGATCTGAGTGATGATCAGAGTGAATCTGAAATGACAAACTACAGTAAAAGGAAAGGACAGATGTGTTTTATTTCGGTTTTAACACCGTCCTGCTCCTTCTCTTTTTCCTTCATCCTGAAACTAAACTTGAACATTTTGTAATAAACTCAAATGAGCTACATTTTGTTACTGCCATCTGCTTGTATTAGAGCTGGACAATAAAACAATGGACAGATTTACTGCAAAATAATTTTGTATTGTGATAAATGTTATGGTGACATACTTTTCTTTTGTCTTTAAGGTTTATTTTATTCTCAGCTAAAACACTTACAAAATGTTTCAATGTTTTGTTGTTTTACCTCATTTTACTCCTGAAAGATGAAAGATTTTGTTATTTTAATTTCTTTAATGTGAAATGTTCTGTTTGGTTAAGTTTATCACATTCTGAACATAAAGAAGAGTTTAAATTTACCAGAAAATGAACAAAATAAACCGTAAATCAGAGACAACAGGCGTCTCGTTTCGTCTTTTTACAACTTTTTGTCTGGTTGCAACTTTAATGTTTGTGTCTTTTACGTGATTTTCATTGTTTGATCTTTCACTTAATTTTCGTCTTTTTGCATCTTTTGCAAAGTTTTCGTCTTGTTGCGTCTTTTACATCCTTTTTTTGTATCTTTTTATAAATAATTCAAAAACACAAATAATGGTCCGGTTTCTTCAACTTTCACCCAGAACAAAAAAATCTGCCTTTAAACTGGAAACAAACATAGATGTTTTATTGTGATAATAATCTACTGTATAGATATGAAATGTCTTCTGATAATAACATTTCTTCACACAGCCCTAGTTTGTATCATATTTACTTAGAACTGTATGTTGTTCATTTGTTGTGTTTTTTCACAGTTGTCTGTACAAGTTTTCATTAACCAGACTAGTTTCCTCTCAGAGAGTTTTGTGGTTTGTCTTCTTCCAGTGTACAGTAGTCGACTACATTATAAACCATATGTAACATGTGATTTCCAGACAGTACAAGCTTCGGGTCAGTTTGAACAGTCGAGTCTTACTGAGGTCATTCCTCGTGCCCAGGATGACGATCACAGCGTCCTGACCCTCCATTGTCTTCTTCACGTCCTCTTTATTCAGGACGTCTCCCACCACCACCCGGGAGGCCTTGTGATCTGCGGGCAGCCGAGCGGGGTCTCGAACCAGCACCGTCACATTGTACCCTGAGGAGAAAACGCCATCAAACACCAGCACAGATGAGGAACCGGTATCAACTCAAACACAACAACCAGACTGATTCAGCGGTGAGGGTTAAACCAGACTTAACTTACAACACTGAGTGACCAGGTCTCTCTTAACGCCGGGAACCACATCAGACTTAATGCTCTGAACCTCACTTCTAGTACCTTTATTCTATTTGTCACCATGAAAAACAAAAGATGTTTTTTTCTGTCATATCTAGACCAGATTAGACCAAGTGACAAATTCAAACAAAGTCTCTTGTGAGTATTTATCTTCTCTGGGTTCATCTAGTCCAGATGAACTGATGGTTTTTACTGGTCTAATGTGGTCTAGATGTGAAAAAAGAACATCTCCCTTTTTGTCTGTGTTTTCAAAAATAGAATAAAAAGTTTCACAAATCTGAAACTGTTGTAATTCATCTTTAGCTTCTTGAGAATATTCTACTCCAGGTCTGAGGAGTCTTGGTTCTGGATCTTTAGTCCAGGTTTGACTGATCTTCATATAGTGGTTGTAGATCTGGACCTGGGCTAATATGGTCTAGATGAGGTAAAAAAAAACTCAATTTCTGCATCATCACAAATCAAGTAAAGGTTTGTCTCTAAGATCATCTAGTCCGGGTTTAACTAGGCTTAGTTTAGTTCTAGATCTGGACCTGCTTTCAGATCCTCTTAACTGCTAAATCAGAAACAGTCTTATGATGTTTTCCATCAAGTCCACGCATAAGAAAATCTAGAACATAAAGAGTAGACAGAGCTTTTTTCAGTTCTTTATTCCAACTTCATGGTGAATGCTTTAACTCAACCTGTTAACTATGAATTAAAGCAGACATTATGATTAGTGACGCTGATGACCGACAGGATCACCTGGTTGAGAAAGAACTAGTCAGTTCCACCTGATTCTTCACTGTTCAGTAACGACATGACATGAGTTTCGCCTCCCATCCCACTAACACAACGCCATCCAGACCCCACCCCTCCTGCATGGGACAGATAGTTGACAGCTTATCAGAGACCAGCCTGCCATGACTCAGCATGGGCTGACCCCTAACGTGCACCATGACTCAGCACCACACTGACCCCTAACCTAGACTTGACATCTATGTGAACTAAAAACATGAACCTGCAGTTCAGTGTGAAATGAACACATGTGGTTGATTCAGTGATTTATGTCAATGTGAAGTTTATCAGACACAACCTGTCAATATTGAGATTCAGATAAAACTATGGGTGGTCATTGATGTGACGCCTACACTAACTAACCCTACACTTTCTGTCTGACTGAATGTTTTCAATTAAAATAAAAGATCTAAACTCTAAAAATAAACCAAACTATATATTCACACATCCTCACTTGTAACGTGTATCTTTTATAAATTAGAAGTTACAATCCTATCATGCTGACTGTGGATCGTCATAGTAACAGATAAAACGGTCATTATCATGATTTTTTCCCCTTCTCTTTAAGTTGTATTTTCTTCATATTCTCAGTTAAAACACAGTTGTTTCAATGCTCCAGATTTGTGAAATCAACTGTTTGTCACGTTCTGACCATAAACGAGTTTAAAACCACAAATAACTGTCTTTTACATCATTTTCATCTTGTTTAATAAGAACTCACATTGTATTCATCTTTGAACACACACATTACACAACATTAAACCAAAGTAAAGGAACTGCATGTTTTTGTCTTCGTGTCTTAGTTTGTATTTTACACCATTTTCACCTTGTTTCAACTTTTATGAAGTTTCAGTCTTTTACATCGTCTGTGTCCTGTTGCGTATTTTATGTCATTTTTGTCTTATTTCACATTTTAAGTAGTTTTAATCTTTTACATTGTCTTGTCTTGTGTTTTATGTCATTTTCATGTTTTACATCGTTCTCGTATTTGTTTTTTCAACTTTCACTCAGGACCAAAAAACAGCTTTTAACCATAAAGAAACAATGATTTGACATCTATTGTGATAATTACTGACATGGACTGATACTAAACTTTTGTCTCTATCTAATAACGGGACTAACGGACCAGAGGGAACCGTCACATTACACAACTGTCCCTCCGTCCTCTTGTTCTTGTCATGGACCCCTGCCTGTCCACGGTGCGCAGTTTGAACACCACTACGCTCCGTCCCGTCCCATCCTGTCCGTGCTCACCTGCTGCCACTGCCTGCGGAAGGGTCGCCAGTCCGGTCATTCCCGTGGCTCCAAATATCGCGACATTTCTGATGGAGTTGGACATTGCGTTGTGTTGGTTGTGTCGTGATCGAGCGCCGGTCTGTGAACTTGCAACGTCTCCGGGTCCAGATGCCAGACCTGAGGAGAGAAGAGGCGTCTTTATGTGACAGGAAGCAGCAGAAGACGACTCCTCCTCTGAGTTAAAGGAGCCTCTGGTTCTTCACAGGAGAACATGTTTGACATGAACACCGTCACACTGAGAGGAAATATAGATGATACAAATGAACTGTTTAAATGTAAAGAATTTAAAAGGTTAAAACTTACACAAAACATACATTTGGTCAATGTAAAGAAGAATGGCGAAATAAAATAAGCACATCAATGAAATGAACAAAAAAACAATATGAACAAAAATAATCAACAAAATAATCAATAAAAAGAACAGAAATAGCAAAACAATCAACAAAATTAATAAAATAATCAACAAAATGACTAAAAGAGAAAGAAATCAACATCGAAATAATCAACAAAATGAATACAAATGAACAGAAATTAGAAAAATCTATAAAATGAACAAATATTGATAATATAATTGATCAAATTAACAAAAATTTGCAAAATATGCAACAACAAATATGAATGAATCAATATTTTCATTTTACTCTGAAATAAGTAATAAATAAAATAATTGTAAACAAACAGAAATTCACTTTGTTTTTTGTAGATTTTCTATAAATTCAGTTGAAATGTGTGCTTCTCAACCTGACTTTAACCTGATGAACTCATGTTTTTTTCTTTTAAATCTAAACGGGGACGAGGCGGGTTAATGAAACCTGGTGGTGGATGTTAAACGGTTAAATGCTCGGTGTCACGGCGCCCCCTCGTGGCCTCTCTCCCTCCTCTCTCTCTCTCTCTCTCTCTCTCTCTCTCTCTCTCTCTCTCTCTCTCTCTCTCTCTCTCTCTCTCCGCACTGATGCTGCTGTTTCTCTCCGGCTCCACCAGCAGAGGAAGAACAGGAGGAGGAGGAGGAAGGAGAGGTTGTGTCAGGTGGAAACGGGGACCTCTATGGATATCATCATCATCATCCTCATCAGCCTCCGCCGGCTCAGATCCTCACCGCGTCCCCGGCCGCAGCGACACGGCTCGTCGTCTCTTCTATGTCCACGTTCCGGGCTGTGTGGACCGCCTCAGTGATCAGCCAGACGTCCTCCTGTACTTAGGACTTATCGAGGGAAGACCCTGCCGGAATAAAAGCGGAGCGTCGGTCTCCTCCATTGACAAACCGCTCTCCTCATCGATGCGACCCACCGACGTATAAGAGGAGGACAAACCCACCCAGAAGACTGACACAACCGCTGAAGGTAAGCTCTGTCTCCGGAGGACGTCGTCTTATTTCACCCTCCGCTGTGAGCGCGCAGGAGTCGGAGGTGCATGCTGTATTTTTTGTGTGTGCAGAGACGCCGGCCTGCATTTGGGTGCAGGGTACCGCAGTGATCCGACGAGCTCGAACGCTCTTTAATCTCTTTTATTACCTGTATGTTCGACCGTGATCGATGCCTGAACAAGTATTTATGATGCTTGAAGGAGCAGGCAGAGGAAATTAAAAGGACAAATGTGCTGAGAAGCAGAACAGGGCCTAGTGTGTGGTATGTTGTATGATGTGATGCTGCATGTCACACACACCGGCTTCAACACAGTCCTAGACCTGGACCCGGAGCAGGACTGGTCTCAGCATAAACACGGTCACAGCGGTCCACGCCGATCATTATCACGATACGATATGTCTTTATCTGCAGTTTAGAAGCCGATGTGTGGTCCGGAGTGAAAGTTAAATGATTGTTATTAGTGGTTTTGAACTATTTGTAAAAGACGAAAACGATGTAAAAGATGCAACAAAATGTATGTTACAAGATGAAAATGATGCAAAAGACATAAGAGTGGATAGTGATAATTATCACAATAAATGTTAAACCATTAGTTGTGATGTTTGGTCCTGAGTGAAAGTTAAGTCAGCCAGATGGTTATTTGCGGATTTAAATGATTTGTAAAATGTAACATGTTGAAAACAACCCAAAATAAACAAGACATAAACGATGTAAAAGATGCAACAAGACATAACAAGACAAAAGTGATGTAAAGTAATACGGAACAAGATGAAAATTATGTAAAAGACGTAGGAGTCGATGTCATAATTATCACAATAAATGTCAAATCATTATTTCTGTGCATGTTAAAGGTCGATTTTTGGTCCTGAGTGAAAGTTGAAGAAACCAGAATGCTATTAGTTGTTTTAAACTATTCATATAAGATGCAACAAGATGAAACAAAACAAAAACACACCTGTCATCGTTAGTTTGTATTTTGTTCATTTTCAAATAACAGTTATTTGTGGTTTTATACTCTTCTGCCTCTCTGGTCAAATCTAGATGTAGAACATTCTAAACTGTTCTGATGATGAGATGTTTGTACAACGTCAGGATATACACAAGTAAAATAAAGTAAAGCAACAACACTGAAACGTTTGTACATGTTTTAACTGAGAATGTGAACAAAATAAACCCTGAAGACAAAACAAAAATGTGTATCACAATAAGGATAAGTGGTGTTTTATCGGCCAGCTGTCGTTGAACTTACAGATGAGTTAGGTTTAAAAAGTGTCGCAATGCAAACAGAACGTGAACTCAGCAAATACTGCACATGACACTGAGGAACCTCACGTTACACACCTCACATGTATACGCGTGTCTGTCCAGGCTTCATGTGTGTTTTATGTGTGATCACAGCAGCACAGACCGGTTATTACACGCCTCGAAGTAGAGCTGAGGCAACAACGTAGCAGCATCTATTGATCTGTTAAAGTTGATGAAGCCACACAGTTATTTGTACTTTTAGAGTTTTGGTAAAAGACGTAACAAGATGTAACAAAACAAAAACAGATAAAAAAACACATAAAAGACACAAGATGAAAACACCATACAAGATGAAACGATGTGAAAGAAGCAGCAAGATGAAAAATGAAAACGAGAACAACACAAAGTGCAGCAAGACAAAATATTGTATAGTATAATCCTAACCTCAGTTTATTTATACACAGGTTTATACGCATATAGTTCATCTAATGAAGAAGAAGAGCTGTTTATTTTCCTTGAACACTGGAATTTTGGCTGAACTTGTGTTCGGTTTCTCCACTGGAATGGAAACAACAGAACAAAAAACCAAACTCAGTCCCTTTAGATTCATTCATTACTTTGTTCAACATTAGAAAGTCAAAGACAGTTGATGCCTGACTGTTTTTATTTTGTTTAGTTAAGTTTTGAGTTATTCTGAAACTTGAAAACATTGATATTTTTACTCCAAATATATCAGTTATCACATCCTTTATTATTAATAATCAATATGAATGAAATCATATTCATTCATCACTAGTATCAAGGTAAAACCGATGGTTATTATAACATGTAGTTTTAATAATTGAATTTTAATATTGAAAAAAGTGCCTCCACCTCCTCCTCCTCTTCCTCCTCTTCCACCTCCTCCTCCTCGTTGTCCTCCTCCTCCCCCTTTTCCTCCTGCTCCTCCTCCTCCTCTTCCTCCTGCTCCTCCTCTTCCCCCTCCTCTTCCTCCTCCTCCTCCTCCTCATCCTCCTCCTCTTCCTCCTCCTTCTCCCCCTCCTGCTGCTGTGTTGTTTACTGGACCACAAGGTGACTGATGAAGGCTTGTGGTCTTGCAGATCCAGAAATGGGCGTCGGCTGCTATTTCTCCTTCCAGATGTTTCACTTTGCTGAGGTGAAATGAGTGGATGTGAGTCAGTGCAGTGCGTAGAGTGTGACGTCAGGTTTATCCTGAGCACAAAGGACGGAGACACAGCAGAACTACAACAACATACTCTGTGATTCCAGTATCACTGCACTCACCGTTCAGATTCTTCCCTCTTCACTGTGACACCCACAAACTGTAGGATTATTGAACTCAAGACCATTTAAACCTAAACTGAGACCAGGACAAGACCTGGACTTTGAGGTGTTGAGACGAGGGCTGGGCAACAGAATGATCATTATCGATGACACATCGTCAGTCCTGTTGAATAAAAACTCAAGTTGCACTTATTTTATTTATTTTGATTTAATGTTGGAAAACCAGCAGTAACTCACGAAATCAGAGACTACGGGTGTGTTTCTGTCTTGTGTTGCATCTTTTACAACATTTTCTTATTGTTGCATCTTTTACAGCATTTTCTTCATGTTGTGTCTTTTAAGACATTTTTGTCTTTTACACCATTTTCATCTTTTACTTTTCTTTGTCTCGTTTTCATCTTTTATGTCAGTTTGGTCTCGCTGTGTCTTTAACATAGTTTTCATCTTGTTTCATCTTGTTTTGTCTTCTACGTCGTTTCAATCTGGTTTCTTCAAGTCTCCCTCAGAACCAAAAATCAACCTTCAAACTGTAAAGAAATAATGATTTGACATTTATTGTGACAATTATCGATATCGACTGATGTGAGACTTTTCATTGTGTTAAATGATTAATTAATAATTCTAGGTGGTGTTTTCTAATATCACTGCACTCATGACCAAGACCAAGACTCTGAGGGATCGAGACTAGGGCTGGACTTTAATACTTCTATGACACCAGCTAAATTGTGATACTCCATAGTTTGATACCACATTTCAATACCTGATACAGAGTAAATCTCATCAGTGCATTCAGCCTGATATTATGTCAACAAACAACTTCACATTGTGATCATAGTCTGTATATAACTAGTGAACACAGGAACTGTGACATCTCCCATTAATTTCTGAACTGTCATTTTGAAGTCAGTAGTTTCAATTCAGTTAAATTCAATTTTATTTATATAGCCCAATATCACAAATCAAGATTTGCCTCAAAGGGCTTTACAGTCCGTACAAGGTAC
>JAPQRN010000006.1:24553054-24565542 GCA_037367275.1 Coranthus polyacanthus
TCAGAATAGGTTTAACAACAGCAACTTTAAACGCCTGTGGAACGTAACCTGTTAATAAGGATATATTTATCAGATTTGATATAGAAGTGTCAATTAGAGGAAAGATATCTTTTAGTAATCTAGTTGGGATGGGGTCTAGCAGACATGTTTTTTCCGTTGCCATGTTGGCTTTCTGGGAGCTGGAAGTGACCATAAAGGGGCTAGAGTGCAAGGGGTCATGGGTGAGCTAATGCTAAACATTAACTTAGTGACTCTGTAAAATTGTGAACGTCATCAAGCATTTTACATCTTGTTAGTGGAGCCTATTAACTTCAACTACAGTTGAGCTGTTTGTTTAGAAAAACTACATTTTATTAAAGAGAAGCTCAGAAAGTCTGACTTAGCAGATGAGTGAGCTGTCAATCACACCTGTGAATCAAAGCCCGACTTGGCTTCTATTACACCTGATACCTGATTAATGATGGACCGCAACACTTATTAGAGGGTCCACATAAAACCAATGAGACCAAAATGACGAGTATTGAATGATGTATTAATGATGAGTATTTATAGAGACAAGTTCAATGGAAGTCTTTGGAGCCAGGGCTTTATGGAGCAGCATCTAGTGCCCATCAGCAGTATTACAATGGAACAAGCTAAACAACTGGATTCACTTTGGAGCCGAAGTCCTAAACCCTTGGCTGTGACACATTATTATGTTCCGAAACTTTAACATAAAGCGTAAGAGTTGAAACAGACAATTTAAAGGTCCAGTGTGTAATTAATTACAGAAATGGAAAATAATAATCATAGTTATGTTTTCAGTAGTGTATAATCACACAAAAATAAGAATCATTGTGTTTTGTTGCCTTTGAATGACTCATTTATATCTACAGACAGAGTTTTAAAAAATTCACTTTGGGAGGCGTTTAGATAATATATAAGATAATAATAATAAAATCGATAACAATGATAAGCTTTTGACAGATTGAACTGATTCACATCATCTCGTAAAATCTTTGCTCTTTGGAAAGGCTGAATATACAGTCAGGAAAGTGTGTATTTTTGATTATTTTTCCGTGTTTAAATACATATTTCTACACTCTTCTCCATGTTAATATTCTAAAGTGTAACCAACAAACCTTGTTTCTTTGGTTTTCAGTCATAATCAGGACACTCTTCAGATTGACCGTATCATGATAAATATTGATGTTGATGATACTTTTGGCCATGTTGTCCATCCCGAGGATGAAGTGAGACGCTTCCATCAGCATCCGATGCTGATGCTGACTGTGTGTGTGGTATAGAAGTGTAAAGTCCACTGAGGGTCTGCTGATATTAGAGACACAGAGCTGCTGTCACTGACTGATTAACTCTGGCAGGTGCCTCTCCTTCTCTCTGTTTCTCTTTCTCTTTCCATCCAACAGTGAAACCACCTCCTCTTCCTTTCTCGCTCCATCACTTCCTTTCTTCCTCCTTTTCATCTCTATTTCATGTCTCTTTCTCACTGCTTAGCTAGTCTGTGTCATTGCAACATCTGTCCTTCTCTTGTTCCCTCATTCGGTCTCTATTTTGGTTGTTCTTGTCTCTTTAACTGTGTCCCTCTGTCTCCCTCTATGTCTCTAAATCTAACCTCTTAATCGGAGGAAATTGACAGCTGGACCAGTGGGATCTATATTAGTCTATTGTTGAGTCATTAATGCACTGATATGTTTAGAGAAAACAATGTGCCATCACTAGTTTAGCTTCTTTCTGTACAATTTACAGATGTTTTAGCTTGTTTTTAGCTTCTGTCTGTAAAATGTGCATCATCATACATGTAGATCCATGTCACAGTGTGGCTGACATAGGACTGATGACATCTCAGAATCTGCAGGAGCCTTAAAGCTGGTGACTGATCTCCTTCACTGCGGCCTTCGGGGGCTAAGAGCCTGTTTCTAGGGCACCGGGTGTTTGGCATCACATGTACTGAAATGATCCGAGTGTCAGTGTTTGGTTGTGTGGCGGCACAAAGCCAGATGCTAATACACCAAACACAAGTAACTGAGGTCAGACAGAGGATGTGGAGTGAGGATGGAGGGAGGAGTGGGAATGGAGAGAGAGCAGAGTTGAAAAGTGTGAAGGATAATAACAGCCGAGGTGGGGGTCTCGGACTTTCATTACAACACTGGTGTAGCTGTGATTTATTGTGGTTACCAACGGCGACAGCGTAGCTGGAGGAGGGAGGGCGATAATAACACTGAGTGGTTTAGAGGAGAAAACATGATGACAGGTCTGTCCACTCACACACAGACAAACACACACACACAGAAACATACAGGGTCACAATCAGTAGTAACGACTGAATAGTCACCAGAAAATTAATCAACAATAATCCTGATAATCAATTAAATCATGTATTTTAAGTGAAAAAATGGAACCGTCACCATAAGCTTTGGGAAATTATTATACATATTTTTCACTTCTTTTTTTGAGTAGACTAAACAATAATTAGAAAAAAAAACCTTAAGGCATATGGCAAATTGATTCATTGGCTGCAGCCCCCATATATTTGTTGAAAATCACCAAGTACGAAGCAGATTTTCTCTTAAATATTCCTCCATGACCATTAAAGTACCAGACAGGCACATGAGCTGGATTCACTGAGTGAAGCTTCAGAGTAAAGGCAACAACAGCTAAAAGGAGACTGAAGGAGCTGGAGTCTTACAAACACTCAAACCACCTAGGGGAAAACAAAGATGGCCATCCTGAATGTAGAGCGTTTCTTTTTAGATACTGTCCTATAAAGCACGGTGAGGTTATGATGTGGGTCCACCGGGGATGATGCCTCAGATGATGAGACTGTGTCCTTAAAGTGAGACACAACAAAACATATTGTTGCTCATTTTAGCTCAATTTAGCTTCTCTATGTAAAATGTGTGGAGTTTGAGCTTGTTTTTAGCTTCTGTCTGTAAAATTCGGGGCCTTTTTATCCTGTTTTTTTACAGATGAATAGTCAAACAGTGATGGTGGAACATGGTAAATGAAGATTTTTCCATCAGTGACTTTGCACCAAAATGAAGACCTATCAGATACACTCAGATGTTATGTATATAACAATATTTAGAGGTAAATATCAGTGGTTAAACCGTGTCTGTGGGACATTCATAGGATCATACACACATCGGTGTCTTTCTTCTTGCTCCGTGGGGAGATCAGAGCAGCTGCTGCTGGTTCAACATTTGATCCTTCAGTGTTGGAAGTGGACTCTGAATGCTGGACTGACTCTGGACCCTGTGGAGTGCAACAGGACCCTCTAAATGTGAACTAGACTCTGCAGACAGAGGTCCAGAAACACACTTGAATCTGCTCATGTGTTCATGCTGTTGCTGATTGACTCCAGCAGCTTCGTGTTGTGTTTGACATCGGTTGTTTAATATGAAGAATGCACAGTTTCTCTTATTTTGCAGCTGTGTATCACTACTGCAGAATTATCTCCTCCATTGATTCAGATTGGTTTTAATTGTCATAAAGTCACAATTACGCAGCAGAGGTCTTGAAATGATGGAAACAACAAGTGGAGGCGTGATGATAAATGTTTTAGTTTACGTTCTAGTACATTTTTACTTCTACTACAACTAATGTAACATTGGTTAACATTTTATTAAGTGACATGTAAAGTGTAGTTTGTAGCTTCTTTCTGTAAAATCTATAGACGTTTCAGCTTGTTTTTAGCTTCTCTTTGTAAACTTTGCAGGCATTGTAGTTTGTTTTTAGCTTCTCTCTAAAATGTACATGTTTTTAGCTTAATTAGCTTCTCTGTAAAATTTGTGTTCATCTCTGTATAATTTTATAGACATGCTGTCAATTCACTCAGTAAAGTACTTCTGCCCCTGAACATAATTTCATGAAATATGCTCATTATCACTGATTACTTCATATTTTGTTCTTTTCTTTTCTCATTTCACTCACTTTTTAAGTAACAGCTAAACTCAATTAAACAGTTAGAGACAAATAAAGACCAATGAGGAACAGTGCCATGTTTGCAGTATGTAAACAATCACACAAGACAAAAAAGCAAATAATTTAACACAGAACTCTCCCCTGGAGAAAACATGTTCATTTCCTTTAAAGATCATCTTAGAGACTCTACGTGACATTACTACAGCACAACTCATAGATCTGAACTGTTGTAAAAAAAGCAGCGTGAAACTAGACACTGAACTTGAGATGTCATTATAAACGACCAGTCTCTGCAGGTTGACTCTATATCGATGTGCTATTTATCAGCCTTGTAAATGGACTGAGGAAAAGAAAGCCCAGAGCAGCACATTTACATTTTGTGGTTTTAGGTGTTGATTACTTCCCGTTCTGGCTGATGTGAAGGCAGCAGCATTACTCAGCATTTTATTTCTGACACTGTAGTCAAGATGGTCTACGTAATGACAACCAGACCCAGAGACCATCTGTACATTGAAGGTCTGGAAGGGATGCCGTGATCCCCTCGACACTAGTGCTGGAAGTTGAATACACGTTAACTTTGTGAATGTCTGTTCTAAACAGATGTTAGTACAGAGTTTTGTCAGCTGTACATATTCTGGGTTGTGTTTGACCACCTGAATAAACGAATAATAAAAAAACATTAAATAATCCATGACTTTATGTTATCATGATTCAAACATATCAATATGAAGTTAAATGTCATGATAGATGTTGGATCAGTTTCAAGGCTGGTTTTGTGAAAGGTGTGAAAAGATGAAGAAACCACATAGTTATTTGTGGATTAAAATTATTTGTATAAGATAACAAGATAAAAATTATGTAAAAGACGCAAAAAAAAGAAAACGATCGACAAAAAGTGTCTGATTTTGTGATTTTGATGCAAGATGAAAACACCACAAAAGATGCAACAAGATGAAAATGTCTTAAAAGATGCAACAAGACAAAAACACACCTGTTGTGTCTGATTTTGTGATTTAGCGTTAATTTAGTAAAACCTAAAGACAAAAGAAAATGCGTATTCCAATAGTGACATTTATCGTGATATAAAACTAAATCCCATTATTGTTTCATGTCCCTATACTACGATACCATCCTGCAGATGTTTATCGTGGTGCTGGATTAAACATATAAAGTTGTGGTGAGCTAGGTCTGTGCCATTGGAGCTTCCCCTGGAGGCAGATCACGAAGCAGCTCAGCTGCTGCTATTCTTGTCGACTGGTAACAGGAAGGTTTGTTTGTGTGTGATTGTCAGATATGATCACCTTTTTGCCCGAGGCTGAGTGACTCCACAGCAGCTGAGTCTTATCATTAAAATAAAGTTTCTGTGATAATCACACATACACACGTTCACATTGAGAGCAGTCCTGCAGCTGAGGCTGTGATTAATGGAGAGACAGCAGGTGGTGGAGACGAGGCGAGGATCAGGGCAAGGAGAACTAAGGACACAAACACACTGAGGACTGACATGACACTGAGGAAGACGGGGAGTAAGGCCACAGCTAGTGTTTCACTTCTTTAACCCACTGGAGGAAATGAAAATATCAAAATCAGTTTGTGGATAAATTCATACTTCACATCATAATCTGAGCTTCTCCCTCTGCCTTATAATAACAGTACATTACAGTAATTTTACAAACTAGTGACAGCAATAATGACTGTAATATAAGGACTCCTTCAAGCCTGCCTCCATGTTCAGACTTCTGGACTTGTCAGTTTGATCTGAACTAAATGTACAGGTGTTTAAACCACGGTGTGGACCAAACAGCTGGTCTGTGGTCCCACCAAAACAGGGGGTCTCGGTCCCGGATCAAAACTGAACCACAGTTTGGTTCATTTACAGTAAAAGTGAAAACCAAGTGTGAGAAGGGATGAGTTGAGGGACACCAGGACAGAATCACAAGATGCCTCTGAAACAAATGAGGCTTTACTGCCTAAAAAAGACCCACCTAAAAATCAATATCACCTTGAGTTCACGCTTGAATTAGAATGTTTTTCACCACTTTACCTTGACAACATATAGTCTTTTCCCACAGGTAGTAGACAGAATTTAAAATGACAAAATAATCAACAAAATGAACAAATTAAGCAAACATTTGTACAAAATAATTGATAAAATGAACAAAATAATCAAGAAAAGTAACAGAAATTAACAAAATAATCAATAAAATTAACAAAATGGCTAACATAATTTAACATGTATTTAAAAAAACACATGATGCTGCTTTGGACTAATATGTTTCCATCTATTGTAAACTCTTTAAATGACCAACATGATGTGCAGTAGATTTCACTAATGTTTGCTTCTACTGCAGTGTTTTATCAGCTTCATCACCAGATACAAAGCTCTGTCGTGTTTCTCTCCAGGGAGAACGTCTTACAGGACACACTGACATTTAATCACTGAGGCTTCATTCTTTTCCAGTGGTTTCATATTGTGACAACTGTGAGCTTGGACTTTTGTTGCAGTGGAGAGAAAAGGGTGAGATGATGGGAAGACAAAAGCAACACAGCGAAAAGGCTGAGGGAGACAAGGACTCCGAAATATCCCAAAAATGCCCCATTACACGTTAACTTTCCATCACAAATTGCTCATAAATCGGCCTGTGACGTGTTAAAATATAAACCAGATACTGTTACCCAAACGTGAGCAAAAACAGCAAAAAATACAATTAAAGCTGGGCTGAGGTTTCCTAATGTCATTTATAAATGGTGTTTTGTGTCCCTCGGGTCGAGTCAGGAAGGATTCACATCTGATTCCCACTGGGACCAACCATGCAGATACAAACGTGTTCTCCATTGTTAGCAGCTTCAGGGAATGTCACCAAACAGCACATTTTGTATCCCATGGGTACATGTGCTCTTTAACCAGAGAAACCAGAGAAACCAGCGCAGGACAAAGAGAAGACACAAGAAACCAGACCTAGTGAACACCACACACATGTTCAGCCTTTACATCTTAATTAGTTCTTGAGATTTTGGGGCTTTGAAAATAGGGCGCAACGCTTTCTTTTTTAGTTTTCATCAAGTCAGTTATTCAGCTATGGATCTTTTAATAGAAAATAAGACATCTTGTATCTTAGAACAACTCCTGAACATTTCATGCATCTATCATCAATAGTTAAAAAAGTAATGACTTCTTGAACTTGACTCTGAACCACTTGTTTTTACAGTAAAATCAGAAGTCAAAGACCAATATCTCAAAATAACTAATAACTAATGAAGATATAAGGCTAACATTTTGTATGATGTTTACTAGGACTAATAGCATTATTTTCGGAAAGTATGAAGTAAATCAGAGATGGTTAGTCTGGAACATTTTCTGAAATCTGATTTGAGGTGGATTCTCTGTAATAGTGACATCTTTGACATAATGTCAGAACTCTTTATAAACACTCAGTCATTTTTGAATATTTTAAAGAAATACTACACATAGCTCCTTTAAATAAGATAAGCCACCACTGAGTCAGTAACTTTAGAAGCATATTCACAATGAATAGGTTGTGTTTTCAACGTTTGTTGTGTGAGAAAACTCCTGTAGAGTTTTTGTTTAGTATTAATATATATCTTTTAATATCTGACATTAAATGGATGAATTTGCCTTTTTATTAGCATTTATATGTTTTGAATATTTCCATGTTTCACTCACTGACACCCTGTGCGATTACTTTTCAGACTGTAGAGGTTATTTTTATCAGCTGCCACTGACAGATGAGATGTGTGAGTTAAATCAGTTTTACTCTCGATCTCCCACCATCCTTTGAGTCATCAAAGAGATATTATTTTGAGCTTCTCTTCTGAAAAGTGCTCCAGTGCGAAGCTATGACAGGGTCTGTGTCATTCAGAAGTAGAATAGATCTGTTACTTATGACTCCAAAGAGTTTTATTATTAGTGCATGTTAAAGTTGAGTACTCAAATTTTTTGTTTTGTTTTGTTTTGTTTTGTTTTGTTTTGTTTTGTTTTGTTTTGTTTTGTTTTGTTTTGTTTTGTTTTGTTTTGGTTTGGTTTGGTTTGGTTTGGTTTGGTTTGGTTTGGTTTGGTTTCAGTTGACTTGTTTGGCTAAAAAGGGATTAAAAGGTGTGTGATGAGGTGTGTGACATCAGTACGAGTTTAATTGTGAAGTGTGAACATCCACAGAAGTGATCGGCACCTTTCTCACTCTGCTGTGGATGTGACGGTGACTGTACATACTGTACATGATGACATGATGAGGCCTGGGCGATAAAATAATCATTATCATGATACACATTTTTGTTGTTTTTTTGGGTTAATTTTGTTCACATTCTCAGCTAAACCACGTCCAAATGTTTCAATGTTTTGTTTTACTTTTTTAATTTTATCATTATAATAGTTTTAAAATGTTCTACCTTTAGATGTTGTGAAATGTTCTGCTGTTTGTTAAATGAAGAGTTTAAAACCAAAAATAACCATCTTTTATGTTGCTTTCATCTTGTTCAATAAGAACTCAGATTGTCTTCATTTTCTTTATTTTCTTATTCTTTATTAAATGTCCTCAGTATCTGCATATTGTATGACTTTAATTATTTAACAAACACTGCAGTAAAATTCTAATTTATTGGGGACCTGTTGTACAAACATGTGAAATTAAGAGTTTGATGATAACAATTAGATAAGATTTAACATCTAATTATTACAAGTGCTGTAGTGAAAGAACAAGGAAAGGAAAGAAATCTGTATGTTAATGTGTTTCAACAAAGGAAAATAATTTAAAAAAACATAGTCTTTACCAACAACCCTTGTTTGAATATACATTTCTGAGCTTACAAGGTGCACTTGAACGCACCATGAAGTCCCTGTGTGTCAGACTCTGCAGCATGGTTCTTTGTTCCATGATTATTTATTTTTCTTGTGTATGCGTTGCAGGGTGTCGGGCGCGATGGCTAATGCCTCCCCAGACCTGGACAACGCCGATGCCCAGCGCCAGCTCAACAACAACAACCGACCCATAAGCTCTGGGTTCTGGGAGACCGAGTGCACCAGCTCCAAGCTGTTCGAGTGCTCCCGCATAAAGGCCTTGGCAGGTCAGAGGTCACACACACAACACACCTACATCACTGGGTACATTAATCCATTTGGTTCAAGTTTATGTTGTTTTATAGCACAGAAGTGAACTTATGACATTTAGTTATTCCATTTAAAGTCCCTGAAACTGTGAAAGTGAGTCACTAACCTCAAAATAACAAAAGGACACTTACTAAATGATGGTCTAATGGTTTTCTGAGTCCCTTAAATTACGTATAATTTACAAGCAGCAAGGATTGGACCATCACCTCTACATATTCAGGGTGGGCCACAGTCAAGGGGTTTAATTGTGGACATGTAGACATCTTCAGGCCTGGCCCCCTTTCAGATGTTGTACAAAATACTTCTATATCACTTCCTATGTTAACAGCACTGGAAAAAAAGGGCAAAATTGCATGAAAGTGAAAACTGAAAAGCAGGGGACTTCCTGGTTCCGGGTATGGCTCCACGAGACATTTTGTACGTCTATACATGTGTCTAACAAACCTGTAGCCATAAACCGCAACTTTCCATTAACGCATGATACAGATTTCATATTTTAAAGGGTCTAATCCAGTGAAGCACCTGATAAGATAGGCATGTTAGAGCAAACATGAGATTCAAATCTGTCCTCCTTTTAACATTAAGTCAAATTCCTCACTTTGCTCAGATGAACGAGATGCGGTTCAGAAGAAGACTTTCACCAAGTGGGTCAACTCCCATCTGGCCAGAGTGTCCTGTCGCATATCTGACCTCTACAACGACCTGAGGGATGGATACATGCTTACCAGACTGTTGGAGGTCCTCAGTGGAGAACTGCTGGTGAGAACAAACTAAGTCTACGTTAAACATTTCACCATGCCGCCCTGGTTATAATAGCACTCATTCATCCCACTGTGTTCCCCAGCCGAGGCCCACACGGGGTCGTATGCGGATACACTGTCTGGAAAACGTCGACAAAGCCCTCCAGTTCCTTAAAGAACAGCGGGTTCACCTGGAGAACGTCGGCTCCCATGACATCGTGGATGGAAACCACCGCCTCACCCTGGGCCTCATCTGGACCATCATCCTACGCTTCCAGGTATGCACACAAACACAGAAGACTTCTACGTCCTGTAAAAATAATCGCATGGCGTTCAGACATGTAGGGTCTGACGTCAGCGCTTCTCACCAGGTGTGTTTCCATCCAGCTGTTTTTATTCACATTTTCAATTGGTAACAGAAACCCAGAGTGGAAACAGAAAGTTCGAAAAAAAAAACCTTGGGAGAGGTTGAAAATGTACCATTTTGATAGAAGGTAAAACAAGAAACATAAGTGTCACATTAGATGTTACAGCGTTTTGTGATCCAGACCAGGACTTCAGTTCAGTTACTTACATCTATCAGCTCCTCAATCAAAAGCTCAGGTTGTATGTATGAAATACTACATCTAATGGGCAAACTTTTAAACCACGATAATGATGATGATAAAGAACAAACTTATGAATATTCGCGTAACAGTAGTGGATGGAAACATATATTAATTCGCATTTTCTGTTTTTTTTTTTTTCAAATTGTTGTAACTCCAGTGGTTTGCAGATTCCACACCACAACTCTAATGACATCGACGGTGGTGAATGGGATCAAATTTACATCGATTTGACAAACGATAAAAACACTGACAGTCAATCAGAACACATCTGATTTTACATGCCGTCACGTTAGCGCTGCATGACACTGATTCCCTCAACATATAATGCAGGTGGATATAGAGTCAACATGTCTGTCTGTCATCATTCTGTTTCCAAAAACCGTTCAGTATTTTTCTACCGAACTTACCACAGTTCATCAGTTATGTGTTGAAGTGGATGCTTTTCATCCATCTGTCTTGTATATAAATATTATTGACTGACTTAAGGTGTTGTTTTCTGATACTGGTCGACTCCTCTGTTGTCACTGAAACAAAGCTAACATCAGTAACAAACACTGCTTTTCGATGTTGTTGGGGCCGGGAAAGCAGAAAACAGTTGTGCCATAAGTCACAGTGCTGAGAAATTAAGTTAACAAGTAATTAAATGTAGTCAGTGACAGTGAGGACAGAGCTGAGCGTCAGTTTTCTGACTCTGTTGTGGATTATATCGGCCTCTGTAGACAGCATAGAAGTATCATACCAGAGACTTAAAATCAGTCAGATTTGTGCTGAGAAAACATAATACTGGCCTGTGAGTTACTATATTCAATGTAAAATACCTCAAATGTCTGTTTAGTACAGAGGATGTAAGTTGTGAGTTGCATGATTGACTGGAAATACATGACATGATAAAATGTTTACTGACGATAGGATCCATATTTTACTAATTCAAATGAGATACCATAGACTGATTTCAGCTATGATACAAGGTGTCACAAAGCAATCCAATTATTGTACATTTACAGAATGCAAACTTATATTACCAATACAATAATCAGTTTTGTGGATAATTTGTTTGTGGACATTTAGAGATAACGGCACCTTTTTGTATTTAAATATTTTGTGTGAAAGTGGATTAATGAACCCCTTTTTTGTGTTCTAGTGGTTGGTGTCAACGGTCCTTAACTGTGGAATCATGGTCCAGGGTGTAAACTGTGCATAAGATTAGGATCGCTCTGGTGCTTTTAGCTAATGAGAAAGTGAAAGTGTGGACTGCATTTTGGATGTTTACTGTTACCGGTGGTAGAGCCAGACTTAAACCAGAGCTTCCACCGTGTTCCTTCATTTTAATTTGAGCTGCCAGTGGTTTCAAGAGGTGGAGACTGCTGCAGCTGCTGCATCATCCGTGTGCGACGGTGACAGCGGTGATAAAGGCTGAATGTCACACAGGGCTCAGTGGCTTGTAGAGGTGGTCGCCTTCCAGTCTGCTCTTCAGCAAGGACACGTATTCCCACACTGCACCTGCTCTACTACATACAGTGTGTTTCTTTAGTTACACATGCACCAGTAGCGATATGAATACATACCGTCAGACACACAGTTTTCTAGGCCTTAACAACAGCAGTGATACTGGATCAGTTCCTGCCATGTAAGTACAGCAGAAGCCCAGGGCTCCTCTTCATTACGCTTCAATGCTGCAGGATGACCTCAGCTTGAAATGCTTGTTTAGCATTATCCAGACCCTTTCTGTAACATTCCTGGTTGCCTTAGAGCCGTCTCGTGGGACTCAGTATTGCCATGCCAGGCCTCGCTGCCGACACAGAGCACATTTAACAGCACTGATAGCTGAATTAGCGCATAGCATGAGGAGTGACCCTCCTCCCTGGAAGCCAGGGTGTTAGCATGCTAGCAGAGATGTTGTGAGATGCTAGCACTCACAACATCTCTCTGTTGTGAGATGTTGTGAGTGTGTCTAATGGACGACTGGACCCATCATACAAAAGTAAGGGACGATGTTGAGATTGGGTTGACGATGAGAAGCAGATTCTTTCTGACGATCATCAGTATCATGAAGGGTTTTGATTTGTTCACTTTATAAATAAACAGAATAAATAAAAT
>JAPQRN010000006.1:24588988-24599368 GCA_037367275.1 Coranthus polyacanthus
CCGTCACCAAGGACCTGTTTGCCTTGGGAGACCCTACCAGGGGCATAAAGCCCCGGACAACATAGCTCCCAGGATCAGGCACTCAAACTCCCCCACCACGGTAAGGTAGCAGTTCAGGGGGGGTGTACTGTTTGTTTCCAAGTGATTTCAGAGTAAAATGAAAATTAGACATGAGACACTGACCTACCAAAAGATTCACATCAGGACATTATTTTATTATTTTTGTTGATATTTTGTTTATTGTGTTATTTATTATGTTGTTCATGTTTATTATTGTGTTGACTAATTTGTTCATTTTTGTTCATTTTGTGCATTTCCCGTATTTTGTTCAAACTCAGTTCAATCTTCGTTCATACTGAATTTTCTTGTTCTTTTTATTTTCAGCAGAAGGAGGAGTTGTGTGAATAGTGTGTATTTATTTTATAAGTTATACAGACATAAATGTAGGTCTACGTCTCGTTGGTAGCACGTCCCACATAGTCCTACATGAACAGACTCTTTGTCCACATGTGGTTCGTTGGACCTGGTCAGTCTACCTACTATGAGTGTGAACCACAGTTAATATCCCTAAGAAACCCAGAACGGACAAAACAAACGCTGACTCAAATGAGGGACGTTCTTAAGGGCCTCCGTAGATCAGGGTCAGACTGCTGCAATCTGCAACTCCACCACTAGATGTCACTACATACATACACATTGAACCTTTAAAATGGCAGCTGCATTAAACAGAACTGCAGACAGGAAAATATGGATGGATTCATAGCAAAGTGTCACATACTGTAACTCACCTTTTCTCTTATTGTGTGTCATTTTTTATTAGAATATTAACCTTTGTTAATGAACTTCACAGGGTAAATAGAGTAAGTAAATATATTTTTTCCCACCCTGAGTGTTCACAGAGATAAGGGCCATGAAGGATCACTGAAGCAGAAGAAATATGTTGGGTTGTGATGATTAGCTGCTGAAGTTGAGATGTAAATGTAAAATAGCAGCTTGAGCTTGTCTCTGTGATTGGCTCCAATGATTATTTACTCCAACTTCTGGCCCTTCCTTTGGCTTTGGCTTCTCTATCAGCCTCAGTGTTTGCAGTGTTTGACGGATACCGTGTGTGGTAGCGGCGTCTGTGTCAGGCTGCGTGTCTGTGAGTCTTGTGACCTTGGCGTGTGGTCCTGGTCTCAGGGTGTTGGCGGCCGGACTCAGGACGATGCCAGACCAGAGTACATGTCCAAAAATCAAACAAACATACACGTAAAAAACAGTCTCTCCTAATCGCCTGCATTGGTGTTAGGTATTGAAATTATCTTTGAACCATTGATAGAGATTTATGACACTTTTTAACTTCATCGAAGAAAAATGAACTTTTAACAATATTCATGGGAAGTATTTATTTTTGTCACAACTTTTTCCTTTTACTTCCAACATTTTAACATAGATATCTGCAGTTTCTACTCCTTGCATTTTCAAAACAGGCTTCAGTTTTTATACATTTGAGGTGAATAATCCATTATTTTTGTTTGCATCATTGCATCAAGACTGATTTCAACCTAAATGGATCAAACATTATCACATAGAAAAGACAATCCTTCACACACGACAAACGCAACAAGACGAAAATGATGAAACTAAACGATGTGTTGACTCAAAAAATTTACAAAATTACATGACAAAAAACATGTAATGAGATGAAAAGGTCTGTGTTTTGCTGTTATACTTGTAGTTTATTTCAGAGCCTGTACTTTTATACTTGAGTAAAGAAGATGAATCGGTACATCTTTATTAAAATGATTAAATCTAAGTAAAACAACAAACAAAACACTGCAGTGCTTTGTCAGTGTTTAATCTGACAATGCAAGCAAAATAAAGCCCAAAGACTACAGAAACATTTATATTGTGATAATGATAATTATGGGGATATACAATTATTTATGTGTTGTATAATTTATCATTTTATCTGCCTTTTCTATGTTGCATTTTCATAATTTTCAGAGTAAACACAACTCAAATATCCTATGTTATCACAACAGTGCAATATGGCTGTCTGTGTGTCTGTCTGTGTGTCTGTCTGTCTATGTGTCTATCTGTGTCTGTGTGTGTGTCTGTCTGTTTGTTGGTTGGGCGGTCAGTCTGTCTGTGTGTCTATCTGTGTGTGTGTCTGGCATTACCTCATTACACTCACAAGGACCTGGATGTGTGTGTGATTCTCGGGTCCTGCTCCAGGACCTGCTAGTCTGGAGCCAGAGACCATGTTGTGTGACGATCTGGTGAGCAGACGAGACCTGGACCTAAACCTCACACAGAACTGAATCAAATCAAACCAGGTCATATCAGGTCGTACACCAGGTCTGATTGACACGGTGTCTTCATTTTATTGTTTGACTCGGATCAATGCAAATGAACAAAATAAACATTTGCGGCACGTGGATGTAAACCTGACTCTAATCAGATGAAGTCATGTTTTCTCATCTAAATCTGGGACATTGTCTCAACATGTGGACAAAGTGTGGACGAGGGATAAAAACACTGTGACGTCCTCAAAGAGCGAGTTAAACCTAAAGGCAATAAAAGGTGTTTCTATGTGGAGCACTTATTTCTTTAGCTATTATTTTCCCTCAAAGTCAGTAATTCCACTTGAGAAGCCTGATATCGGAGCCAAAATGTTTCCGATACTGATAGTTTGTAAAATGTCCTGATTAATGGTCTGGGCCTGTCTCGTCTTTGTCCAGATGGAACAGTATTGTGGAGCTGGTGGAACAGAAGAAGGATCAGCTGGACTCCATGCTGCGTCTGCAGAACTACCTGCTGGAATGTGCTGAGATAAAGTCCCAGATCCAGGACAAGAGAAAAGCCATCGATGCAACTCAGTACGTGGGCAGTGATCTGGGAGGAGTCCTGGCTTTGCAGAGACGTCTGTCCACCATGGAGGGAGCCCTGTCGGTGCTGGAGCCCAAACTCCTGCATCTGCAGGTAAGAACATACGACGACAGCGGTTTCCTCTTTTTTTCTTCTTTTGGATGTTTTTTCAAACCAACCACTGCTGCCAACCAGAAACTGTAGAATGCATCAGATTTATGCTTCAATGTTGTTCACAGTCTTTTCTTGAATAGGCCAGTGAAGTGTATTAACAGCCGACGAAGTACATTTAGTGAGTAATTTCAACATCTTTCCTCTGGCAAGGAGATTGCATTGCAGACTGCTATAGTCTAATTTGACACACAGAGTTCTGTAGGTTAAAGTGAATGAAGCGAGCACAAGTTCAATCAGATCAGTCCATATCCTTGCATCATGGTGAGGTGACAGCAACCTTGACCTTTATCCTTTGGCCACCAAAAATCTAATCAGTTCATCCTTGAGTCCAAGTGAACATTTGTGCCAAATTTGAAGAAATTCCGTCAAGTTGTTCCTGAAATATTGTATTTTAAATGTAATGGAGACTGACAGACGGACCAAGGATAAATCCTCTTATACAGTGTGTGGAACTAGCAACTTTAAAGCTAATGACCCACGATGCAATGCTCTCTGCACACTGTCTGGAAACACTGATGGTTATGGAAACATAGTGAGCATTTATTCCTCTAAGTATAATAATCCATACAAGTGTGAATGTGCAGATGAGGAGGATTTATGAAGCAGGTTTCATTCAAAGACTAAACTCAGACTGAAGCCTGTTGTGTTTGTTCGTGTAGGAGGAGGCGGAGCATTTGGCCACAGCCCACCCCGGTCGGGCCATGGAGGTCCTGGTGCCGTTTGATGGGATCAGTGTGGAGTGGGAGGAGCTGAAGCGGACCCTTCAGGGTTGTGAGGACTCGCTGATGGTGGCCAGCCGGCTGCAGAGCTTCATACAGGTACACAGACTGGGATCTTCATATAGCTGGAAGAAACACATGAATCTGGCCCAGTCCCTCTGCTCGTCAGTAGGACCTGCTACAGCATGTTTCAGAAGAGTTGTATTCTGGAAATAAATGACATGATCTGCCTTTAATTTGTTAAGTTTGTGATGAGCTACAGGCAGGTTTTTGTTTTTGTATAGAAACCCAGTCCAGAACCTTCTGTAAGGACGACCTGGTCAGAAAACAATAGATAAAATGATGATGATCAGATGTAGATGTAAACCAGTGGGTGACGTGAGGGGCTCTGTCCACTTCTTATATACAGGACACATGTTAATGCCAGGTCTGAACAGGGTTTATTCATGTTCCTTTGCGGATCCCGTCAGGACCTGGACTCATTCCTCACCTGGTTGGTGCAGACACAGACAGCTGCAGCCTCAGACCAGCTTCCCAATGACCTGGAGGAGGCGGAGAGACTCATCAACAAACACGCTGCTCTCAAAGAGGAGATCGGACGGTGCGTTACTGGATCACGCCACCAGGCTCCTTCTTACGGTCTTTTAAATGATCGTATGTCGAGTGTTAAAAATGCAGATGAATTGTGGTGTGTCTGCGGTGCAGGTACGAGGAGGACTACGAGAGGCTGCAGGCCATGAACGAGCTGCTGGAGTCCGAGGAGGCTCCTCTGCCTCAGGCGGCCCTGCAGCAGTGGCTTCAGAAGCTCGATGTGGGCTGGAACAAACTCCTGGAGATGTGGGAGAGCAGGAGAGAGGTTTTAGTCCAGGCTCACATCTTCCATCTGTTCCTGCGCGACGTCAAACAGGCCGAGTCCTTCCTCAACAACCAGGTATGAAAAACAACCGCTTCATGGTGCCTTTTTTCTGCAGTGCACTAACTTTACTGTCGGTTTTATCTTGTCTTATGTTTTACTTTTTTTCTTGTAATGTCTTTTATGTCGTTTTCATTTTGTTTGCGTCGTTTTCATCTTGAATCAAGGATTCCCCTCAAATAAATTCAAAATAAAGTAATGAGTCTGTTTTGAAATTGTAAGGAATAGAAAGTACAGATATTTGTGTTAGAATGTAGGGAGCAAAAGGAAACAGTTGTCTGAAAAATAAATACTCAAGTAGATACTTGTACCAGTAGAAAATCTACTTAAGTTTCTGGTGCAAAAATAAAAATAAACACACATATACATGTAATATTTAAGTAAGCAATGGACATAAACCCCAAAAACAGAAAATGTTGACAGAGTAGAATGGACCTTCCTCAAAGAACTTAAAATACATTAAAATACTGCAAGTTAGACCTTTATGTCCTTTTATCAGCTTTAGAGAATCTAACGTGGACGACATCGTTCGTCACTTGATAAATTGGGTCAGATACAACTAAGTTTAATAGTTTTCTGACCTTCTTTTCTGTTCATATTGAGGAGTAGGGTGTGTTTTTTCACCTAATAGTCCAGACTCAAGATGGACAGGATGAACGTTGCCTTTTTGTTGCTCACTGCAGGAGAGATGAACAGAATGGGTGTGGCCAGCTGATCCTACACAAAGTCAGCTCTGAGACAGAGACAATAAGAGTGTGTGAGTGTGTGTGTCAGCAGGTGTGTTTCTGGTGCGTGTCCCTGTGTTATATGATATAAGAGCGTAGCAGTCGAGGCAGCAGTTTCTAGTAACTGTAGCTCTACATTGTAGCTTCATGATGAAGTGTAGGAGGAGGAAACGTTGGCAGCTTGTGAACAGTGTGTCTGTGTGTGTTAACAGTATATGGTGGTATTTATAGAACATTCTGTCCATTATTTCTAAGTTATGCAAAGACCAGATCTGGACGTCTTCACTGGGTTCAAGTGACGCCACATGACGTAGCCAACATTATCAGCAACAGAGGTCACCAAGTACAAATACTTAAGGAGAGTTTTCAGGTGTCTGTACTTTACTCGAGGATTTATTTTTCTGACAACTATTTATTTTCACTCCCTACATTTGAACACAAATTTCTGTACAGGCTAAACAGGCTTTAGTTTCAGTGCGTTTGAGAAGCATAGATCTGTGGCCAGAGAACTGTTTGATACTTATTGAAGAAGAAATGTCTGCTCTCTCTAAATGAAACCCCTCAGGCTAATAAGGAGAGTTGGTCCAGTTAGAAATCTGTTAGCAAAACCAAAGGAGACACACGCAGAGGACCAGCTCTGCCTTTTGACATTTTAAATTAGAAAAACAAACCTTTCTGCATTTGTACTGAGAGCGAAAACAGCAACGCACACTCCAAGACACAAGACCGGTAAATATACAAGAATCTGATCATTATATTCATGAGAATATTTAGAAAAACAATAGTACATTTAGAAAATAACTGACATCACCCACATCAAATTTAAAAGGTAAATAAGAATTACAGTGGAAAAAAAGGTTTGTCTTGTCACATCTTTTACATCAGTTTCATCTTGTTTGTCGTGTGTGATTTTCATTGATGGATTCATCAAGGCGTCATCTTTTCTACGTGTTTTTGTTTCATCCATTTAGGTTGAAGTCAGTGTCGATGGGAAGACGATGATGCAAAATTAAAATAAGATAATTCACCTCAAATGCCTGTTTTGAAAATGTAAGAAGTAGAAAGAACAGATATTTGTGTTAAAATGTTAGAAGTAAAATTAAAAAGTTGTCATTAAATCCTCAGTTCAAGTCCAGATTCTTGAAGTACAGCCGTGGTGTGTTCCCTCCACTCGTCGGTGTCTGTATTTCCTCTTCGTCGATTGTTTTCACTGCTCACATCTCTTTCAGGAGTCGGCCCTTGCACACGTGGAGCTTCCCACGACAGTGGAAACAGTCGAAGCTGCCATAAAGAAACACAAGGACTTCACTACAACCATGGAGCTGAACCTGCACCGGATCAAAGCTGTGATCGAGGCTGGAGAGAGTCTGATCAGCCAGAGCAACATCTACTCTGAACGCATCAAGGAACGCATTGACACGCTGGCCAACAGGTAAACAAACAAACAAACAAACCTACATACAAACACAACAGGAAGTGACCACATTCTAATCATATAGTACATGGGAATTACTGTGATGACAGTAATACTCAGTAGCACAATGAAATGACAATGCCACTTGCAGGTTAATCCTGTTTTAAAACTGGCCTTTGTGTGAAGTTATGTATATAAATTACGATATTAATTTAAGTATCATAAAGGTTTCATATTTCAAGCTTCAGGCTGTAGAAAATCTCGACCATGACAGGAGGGATGTATTTTCAAATTCTGTCATTTTTTTCTCCTGATTTAATTGGGCATAAAAAAAGCATCTACAACCACTGATATATGGTTTCTCCAGCTTCACTACAGTTTCTCTGAACGTCCACAGGAGACTCGTGATGCCGCCAAAACAATGAGAAACTGCATTTTACCTGGATTATTTAAGCATATTGATAGGATATGTGGTTCAAAAGTTATTAAACATTTAAGAACGATAGATATTTTCCCCACAAGCGTCTGTTTAGGTCTTTGAGGGTTAAATCTGTGATACATTTGGATGGAAACCTGCGTCCTGATTTTGGTTTTTCTTTGGTTTTCTTAGCGTGTTTCTAACATACAGGACAGAAAAGCATCTGTTCAAACACAATAAAACATAATAAAAAGGATAAAACGTCCAAGCAGAGTCTTGGAATGAAGCAAAAGACAGAACACAGAGGCTGCTCTGTTTGGTCCAGAAGTGACACCTGACCATGAAATCTGTGTGATGTGTTCAGGGTGGGGGTTGGCGTGTTCATGTGTGTGTGTTTCACCACAATAGTAATGTGTTGGGACATATGGGTTGTCGATTTAATTTACATTAATTAACTCTGGTGATTTATTCTTTCACATAGAAGGAGGAAAATTAGCAGAATGAAACAAGATTATTTTATGTCTGACATTAGGATTTTATTCTATGTCAGTCATTACATCAACACGTCTAATATCTAATAAATATGTCCTTCTCTTATTGGTCTGAAATTTACAAAGGATGTTCTTTACTATAACGTGGGTAACACTGGCTCTAATAATCCATTGTTTTTCATTTCATTCTTTTTTCCTCATAATATTATGACTTTTTCTCTACTATTAATATTAGATAAGATTAGACCTGGATATGGTCAAAAACCTTATCGTGATAAAAGCTTTAATATCAGTCTGTATCAATAATTATCACAATAAATGTCGGATCATTATTTCTCTCATGTTTAAAGGCTGATGTTTGGAAAATTGAAGAAACCAGACGATTGTTTGTGGTTTTAAATTATTCATAAAAGTCATAACAAAACAAAAACACACCTCTGATTTTGTTCATTTTGTTTATTTTAAATAGGCTTTCACTACATTAAATTAAAATAAAGACAATCTGAGCTGTTATTTGACAAGATGAAGATGACTTTTTCTCTACTATTAATATTAGATAAGATTAGACCTGGATATGGTCAAAAACCTTATCGTGATAAAAGCTTTAATATCAGTCTGTATCAATAATTATCACAATAAATGTCGGATCATTATTTCTCTCATGTTTAAAGGCTGATGTTTGGAAAATTGAAGAAACCAGACGATTGTTTGTGGTTTTAAATTATTCATAAAAGTCATAACAAAACAAAAACACACCTCTGATTTTGTTCATTTTGTTTATTTTAAATAGGCTTTCACTACATTAAATTAAAATAAAGACAATCTGAGCTGTTATTTGACAAGATGAAGACGACAGGATGGTTGTTTGTGGTTTTAAACTGTTGTTTATGATCAGAACGTGACAAACCTAGAGGTAGAACATTCAAAACAATCATAGAAATAAAAAATACAAATGATAAAATGTTTGTTCCACATCAAAATATGCAGTGGTTAGCACTGTCGCCTCACAGCAAGGAGGCCCTGGGTTCGAATCCGGGCCGACTGGGCTCTCTGTGTGGAGTTTGCATGTTCTCCTCGTGTCTGCGTGGGTTCTCTCCGGGTTCTCCGGCTTCCTCCCACAGTCCAAAAACATGCACCATAACGGGTTAAATAGGTTAATTGGTCACTCTAAATTGCCCATAGGTGTGAATGAGAGAGTGAATGGTTGTTCGTCCTACATGTCAGCCCTGCGATGAACTGGCGACCTGTCCAGGGTGTACCCCGCCTTCGCCCAATGTCGGCTGGGATCGGCTCCAGCCCCCCCACGACCCTCCAGTGGAGGATTAAGCGGTTACAGATGACTGACTGACTGACATCAAAATATACATGATATAAATAAGTGAAACATTTTTAATCATTTTGCTGAAAATGTAACAAAACAAACCAAAAGACGGAAGAAAATCATATATAGCGATAATTATCATTATCACGATTATCGCGCTAAACATAAATTATATTATAATAACAATAATTATCATTTTATCACCCTATAGTTAATTTAATTTTTAACAAACATCTCATTAACATTTAACAGTTTACATGTTATTTGAAGTTGTCACAAATATCAGTAAATGGTTGATAAAGATGTTCATTATTTCATGAAGGAAAACATAAATGTTTAAGGGTTTTCATTGTGAAATTATTTTATATTTTGTCATCAGTGACATCTTGACGTGAACACATTAGTAAATGATAACTAGACACATGAAATGTTTTTTATTGTTCTTCATCAATCGACACGTGTTTAGACACAAACTAACTGTATTTTATCAGATAATAAGTGTAGACAAACTATCCTGTCTTAGATACAGGTAAATGTAAACTGTTTGTCTTAAATCTCATTGTCTGGCTTCAGTGAATATTCAGAAAACGACACGCAGATATTTAGTGAATGTGTGAAACGGTTTTGTGGCTGTTTCTGTGTTTCAGGGGGAACCAGAACCGAGAACTGGCTCAGCAGTGGCTGGAAAAACTCAACGACCAGTGGGAACTTCAGAGGTTCCTCCAGGACTGTCACGAGGTAGGAGGACCAGTAGAGCTGCAGGTCTCATCAGACCTATGTTTCACTATGGTTCACTGAGTGCTGACCGTCTGGCTTCGACTTCACGTCTGTACTGATGTTCAGGTTCTTCTTCTTGTCTGGACTTGATAGACTAGACTCTGGTGGTCACAAGGTTTTAGTTAGTCTTATTGGTCTCATCCACATTTTTGCAGATACTGATAGTTTGTAAACCGTCCATCGTCATTACGTATTGACAGTATGTCCTGTTCTAAAGAAGCACAGATAAGACCAGAGAGGATATGAGGGTCTCCTCTTAGCCTGACTCTGTTACTGGAAGCTGTTTTAGGTCATATAGTTGCGTGTCCAGTAGTGTTACACATGCCTCACCTCTGCTCACTCCTGCAGTCTCTGCTCTCTCACCCTGCAGAGTCATAGGCTTCTTTCTGGGCCAAAACCTTGTTTAGTTTCAGCAACTTTCTCTCTTTGGCTCTGTTAAATAATTCAGCAGCACAGCTCCTCATCACTTATTCATAAGGAAGACTGTATCTCACTGTGTACGTGAGTGAGTGAGTGAGTGAGTGAGTGAGTGAGTGAGTGAGTGAGTGAGTGAGTGAGTGAGTGAGTGAGTGAGTGAG
>JAPQRN010000006.1:24600533-24614456 GCA_037367275.1 Coranthus polyacanthus
CCCAGCTCAACATCATTAGCTGTGACCGCTTCCTGCATCCCCCCTCCCACCCAGTTCCTCATTTCCAAAATACCCAGTCTTTTGCTCCTCCTCCTCCTTCACATCTCTCCTTCAAACAACTGGCCTCTCTCATTTGCCGACTCGCTGAAGGTGTGAGGAAGGGGAGGGGCTTTTGTGTGTGTGTTTGGCACAGCTGCCAGCCATTTTATTGTTTTGGATGAATTTCTTTTCTTCTTCTTCTTCTTCTTCTTCTTCTTCTTCTTCTTCTTCTTCTTCTTCTTCTTCTTCCCCTCCTCTCAGTCATTCTTGCCCTCATTTGCTCGTCACTGATCCACCCCCTCCCCTCCCCTCCTCCTCCTGGTTGAGCGTACAGCGAATCCTCAGCAACACAGCAAGGAAAGAGAGAAAGAGGGGAGAGAGGGGGGAGCACAGCCTCAGTGTGAAGCATCCAGTCTGTCTCCTCAGCCTCCAGTGTTATTTACCCTCCCATTGGCCGTTTTTTCCTCACCTTTTGTGGCGCTGGCTCACCAGAAAGCACCCGTCTTTCTGCCTCTTTTTCCTCTTTTCCCTCCCTCCCTTCCTCGCTCACTCTCTCTTCCTCTGCGGCGGAGAGCATCTTTGAATGTGTGCGACGGCAGAGCTGCGAGGATGCGGATACCAGCGGCTGCCACAACAACCCTGTGGGCAGTTTCTCTTAAACGCCGCCGGTAAATGCTTTTGTCGTACAGTCACACATCGGAGGGGGGGGGCTTTGTGAAGAGAAGGGACGGTGATGGTGATGCAGGTGGAGACAGTCATGCAGGTGTGAGAATGCTGATGACGGAGAGATGAGGATGCTGACCTGAATTTGTTGCTGATGCTGTCAGAACAGTCATTTATGAGAAATGTGCAGGTTTTACTCTCCGATGCTGAGCGTGTGTTTGCGTGGGTTGTTTACTGTGTGGGTATGTGTGTAGATGCCGTGGACACTAACGTCTCGTGTTGTGTGTACATGTAAATTCCTGCTGCCATGCTTGTTGGTACACGTGTGTCTGCCTACATGTGCCTGCTGTGCGTCATTAAATATTCATGTATGTGTGTTTGACCTTGTATTTCCTGCGGTATGTATTTGTGTGTTTTTGCTGTGTTTATTTATACTAGTGCTGAGCGATGAATCATATTTTCATTTATGGGCGAACAACAATACTAATATATATTTTTATACCTCAATGAATAGCATTATTGTGATTTACATTTTTTTTTTTTAAGGATTATTTTATTTACATTTTCAGCTAAAACACTTACATTCAGGTTGATTGTCATTGGCTCATTGTAATTATTGCAGTCATTTTCTTTATTTGGATTTGTTTGTGTTGACTTAAATCAAAATCTTAAAAAAATGTGAATAATCATTGTCTTTATTTATAAAGCGAGAGAGCAAAGATCAGAGACTACAGTTCTATTTTTCATGTCTTTAACCATGTTTACGTCACTTTTGTCTTATGTTGTTTTCGTTTTGTTTTGTCTTTTACAATGTTTTCATCTCTTGCATCTTGTTATGTCTTTAATGTTGTTTTTGTCTTGTTATGTCTTTTATGTTTTCATCTTGTTGAGTCTTTCACAAATAATTTAAAACTACAAATAATATTTGGCTTCTTCTACTCTCACTTGGCACCAAAAATCTGCCTTTAAGAAATACGACAGAAATAACGATTTGACATGTATATGTGATAATTATCGACATCAACTGATATATACATTTTGATCATGGCTCTATCGTTCAGCTCTAGTTCCATATATAGTCAAACAAACAATGTGTGAGAACCAGACACAGGTTGAACCAGAGCTGACATATGCGTTCTTTTCTAACGTCCAGTGTTTACATCCATCTGATCCTGACCCGTGTGTCTCTGTTTGTCTCAGCTGGGGGACTGGGTGTGTGAGAAGATGCTGATGGCGAGGGACAGCAGCCGAGACGAGACCCAGAAGCTTCATAAGAAATGGCTGAAGCACCAGGCCTTCATGGCTGAACTGGCCCAGAATAAAGAATGGCTGGACAAGATTGAGAGGGTGAGTGATTCCCGTCAAACCGATGCTGTTTATTCCCAGATGCACATTCTGAAATGAACTTCCAACTTGATGATTCCAGTTGTAGATTGATTTAATGTGTTGTCATGTACACAGTGTCCATCTCTCACGGGTAGACGTGTGGCTGCATACATGTACACTTCAATAAGAAAAGGAGCTGAAACGCCACAAAGGAAACTGAACAAAAAACATTTGAGTAGCTGAAGAACTGAGGGGATAGTTAGTGAGGATAGATAGTCAGTCTAGAACTCTGAAATTTCAAGAGTCAAGTCATAATATTACAAGAAATAAGTGTAATATCTTGATGAAATAAATATCATCAAGATAAAGTAATGATATTTTGAGAGGAAACAAATGCACAATTTTACGAGAATAAAGTCGCAGTATTATGAGAAAAAAGCTGTAATATTTCAAGAAAAAAGTTACATTTTTTATGCTTTGTTTTACTCGAGTTGTCAAAATTCCCAGCTCACCCAAACACAGCAGCTGCTGTTTATAAACAGGCTTATTTTTACATTTTTAATCTTTTAGTATTGTGGGTTTGTTTCTCAAAATATGACCTTTTTTTACATCAGTTTGGCCCTAATACTAGTCTTGAAATAAAAGTTAGTTTCTTTCTGATTAATTCAGTCCTGATTTCTTTATATAACTTTACACAGTTAAGTGACCAATGTGTGTTTACCTTCAGACATAAGTGATGTCAGTAAAAATAGTCATAGATCGTCTGAAGGTAGTTTAACAGCCACTGTTTTACATTTTTTATATAATTAGTTCTTTCATGCGACTTGAAAGGTATATACACGCTTTATCAAGGCCTATTAAATCCAGCGGCAAGGGCACGAGGTATTCCAGAGAGGGAGCTGTAACCTTCAGCTCTGCTCTGTGTCCTGATATTATCTGTTTCATATTAAGTAGATTTATGTAGTAAAGCTGCTCGATTCACAGATGAACACACAGGGTTAGAGTCTGTGTTTTCACAGATACACATCCATGACTCTGTAGGGTGGCACCATGGCTGTGCAATACAAACAACAATGTTAATAATAACCATGAAAATGATCATTATTTCTTTACAGTTTAAAGGCTGGGTTTTGGTCTTGAGTGAAAGTTGAAGAAAGCAAATGGTTATTTTAAATAATTTGTAAAAAACACAAAAAGATGAAAATGACAGAAGAGACATGAAAACATCGTAAAAGACATAACAAGACAGAACAAGACAGAACAAGACAAAAACGACATAAGAGACAGAACAAGACAAAAGCAAAGTAAGAAACTAACAACATGTAACAAGATGAAAACATTGTAAGAAACATGAGACAAAATACCACAAGAGACGGAACAAAATGTTACAAAACAAACCTGTGACACAATAAACCCTGAAGACATTAGACATGTGTATCACGATAATGATCATTATTGCAGTATAATTCCATGTAAACATTCTTACTATTTAATCCCCAGCCTCTGCAGGGATGTGACTGTGTAGAATCATTACTGGTCAGTAGAGCTGGACTCCAGAGCCACATTTCCTCAGGCTGCCTCTAACACATCACACATCTCACACCCTATTTTAGGTTAAATGACATATAGTGTTATATAGAGACGTTAATCTGAAACTCTGAGGGTTAGTACCACTGATTGTTACAATCCCAGGTAGCCTGAATTTGTAGTAATTTCTTCTGAATGAATGTATAAAAACGATTACAGTTAAACTAAAACCCTGGTGGCAGGGTTCTGGGGATATTGAATCTGGTCCACACTCAGTTAATCAGTTAAACAGGTTTATTTACTCCTACAATTTTGTTTCAATCTTATCATTGAGATACACGTTAGATCTAAAAGCTATAAAATTAATTGTGTTGTTCCTCAAGGTTCAACGTTGGGTCCTCCACGTTTTAAACTTTACATGTTGACACTAGTAAACGTCATCAGGAGGAACGACATGTTTCAGTGTCATCAGATCATGTCATGAGTTGGTGGTTTCTCTGGGCCTGAACCTGGTATTCCGAGGGTGTAACAGTAGACAGGTTTCCATCTAAATGTGTCACATGTTTTAACCGAATTTACAGAATTCAGAATCAGCAAAGTAAACACATACTTATGCGCTTTTCAATCCATTACTTTTATGTGAATATTAAGAGCTGGTTCATCATCGTTTCAAACTGTTCCAGTTCGATGTAGTTTTTTTTATATAATAACATCCGATCTGAGCTGTGCATTGAGGAGCTGATTGACGGAAGAGGGATTTTGTCAAAAACCTGTCTGGTTTTAGTCTTTGAACTGAACCTCTGGTCTGGATCATATAACATTGTTTCAAACTCTGGAAACTGAAAAAATCCAACCTGTAACTGGTAACAGTCTGCAGTTTTATCTATTTAGAGTATATGTTTTTCTTTAATCTGAAGGAAGCCAAAAACCTGCTGTATATCTAGTGGAGAAAGACTAGACTGAAGCACAGAAAAAGATCATTGACACATTAAATATGGTCACACTGAGTGTCTTTCTGGCAGAAAAAGTACTTTACTGTGATGGCACATGCAGCTGCAGCGGCATAATGACTCCATCCTCTGCAGTCTCACACTGGGCTGGGCTGAAATGAAATTCCCCTGGTGGGAACTGAGAAAACAGAGCCAACGTTCAGCGCTGTGCTCACTTTTATCTGGATATTGGATACTGGAAGGAAACATTTGACATGACTGAAACACCTGGTTTGACATCATTAGAAACTCTGGACCAGTAATGATTCACATAAATAAGAGGTTATTATTATTGTCATTAGAAGAAACCTCCAGATTGAGAATTTATTGATGGTCTCATAAAGGACAGCAGAACAAAACAGAGGTCAGCTGATTTATTTTCAAAAGCCATTCTCATTAGGAAGCTAGGTGGCTAGCATGGTAGTCTCTCTCTCTACTATTTATTTAAAGGTTCATTGTGTGATATATAGTGACATCTAGTGGCAAGGTTGCAGGTTGCATTGTCCAATGGCTACAAAAGACCCTTGTTGGAGCGTTTGTTTATTATAATCCATTTCTACAATTATGTATGTACCTAAATCTTACACATCAGACTTTTAAAGATGCAGTGTTTACATTTTTTAAATATGTGACTGACAGCTGTAATCACTGATCACTGATCAAATTTCCTTGGTCATGACTCTACTGGAAGCACACGGAAGTGTCCTCAGGTCCATCTGTTTTCATATTCAAGCTTTTGATTTGGACCAAGAGGAGTTGCAGAAGGATGGGGTGTATTTTCAAACTCTGGTGTTTTATTTCCCCTGATTTCGGCTTTTTTTTGGCATTGGTGTATGAATGTGGTCGAAGGAGGACTTTAATGTAGCTTCACCGCAGCCGGTCCATTCACTGCTCATTAAGTATAATTACTCTCTGCTTGTTGCTGAGAATCCTGTCATTTCTGACATCTTCTATTGTGACCATTGTTGATGTGTGGGTGTATATATGTGTGAGTACACATCTGCATGTTAGCGTGTGATGTGGAGAAACCAGCTGACATGTAATGTTATACAGTCATGTGATTTAGCGACCAGCACCATGAGGCCTCAGAGCTCTGAGCTGATCATGGATTCATGTAGATCATGTGAATCTGGATACAGGAAAATGTACTAGGTAAAGAGAGTCAGTTAAAGTTAAATGCATGGTAAGTGATGGTAGGTTTACATACATTATGTATGTACATGTTACATTGGACAACAGTCCAAAACAGGCTTTGGATGTCTTTAGTTTTAGCACCAAAAATCATAAAAAAAAATCTAATGTGCTGTTGCTTTGAAGGATAGAGTCTGTTGTGAGTCTGTTGTGATTCTACGCCCACAACTAAATTACTAAGTGCATTTCTTTGTTTTAATCTTCTTCTCAAACTCTAGGGATTTGTCTCTGGAAGTAAATCTGAGGTTTAACCACTTTGTCCACATGTTGAGAGAATGTCCCACATTTAGATTCAGACAAGAAAACATGAGTTCATCAGGTTAAAGTCAGGTTTACATCAACATGTGGGATTGATTTAACTGAATTTATAGAAAATCTGCAAAAAAAGGGAAGTTCTGTTTGTTTCCCAGAGTAAAATGAAAATAAAACATTGATATTTTCTCTTTTTTTTCTTCATTGTTGTTCATTTTGTTGATTATTTTTTTGATTTAATGCTTATTTTGTTCATTTTGATTTGAAAAAACAAACAAATTAAATTGAACAAACTCTGTTCAGTCTTCATCTTCTTGAACTTTCTTCTCCTTCTTTTTATTTTCATTATCAAGAGGAGAAAATACCAAGTCGTGAAGTCCATCTGAGACTAAATGTACTTGGGTTTTTGTGTTTATAAGTTAGACATTCTAAATGTGAGTCCACGTCTTGTGGGTAACATGTCCTACATTGTCCACATGAACAGACTCTTTGTCCTTCATGTGGTTTGTTGGATCTGGTCTCTCTACCTCAAACACACTCATCTGAATTAAATAATAATAAGTGATTTTAGGTCTAAGATCAGAGGTTCAGGCTCAGCTTCAGGTTCAGGTCTTCACATAGGTAGAAGTAGAGACATGTATTTGTTTACTGGTCTCAGTAGCAGACTGTCATCTCACCAGGTAGTCTCGCTGTTGGCAGATCCACACATTTATCTGGTGATGTGGGACTGGCAGCCACACCCACTACCGTCGCTTAGCAACACAGATAACACACAGGGAACTGGTCATGTGTAGGATGTAGATGACGTGTTCTGCAGCTGTGATTAGTGAAGGGAATATAGTTCTGTCATTTTACACTGTGTCGTAGCTGAAATCTGAATGTAAATGATATGTATGAGAGACTGACTTTATGAAATACAACAGATCATTAGGTCCACAAAAATCTGAGATGCAGAAAAAAACTCATACAAATACATTTGTAATTTTATGAAAATAAACTCAGAATATTAGGATTTTACCCATGTAAGATTATGACCTTTTCTCTAAATATTATGACTTTATTCTCATAAGATTATTACTTTTTCTTACAATATTATGATTTTATATTTTCCCACCGTCAGTCCCTGGACCTGATGCTCTTTGTACTAAAATCAATCTAATCTAGAATCCAGATTGAAATGAGGGTAAAACAGGCCAAAACATAACAACATACCCTGATTAAAGTTTACATTAAGTTCTGATGGTTGCGGTTCCAACTGAAACCCCGTTCATTGTTGTCCTTTGTGTCCAAACATTGTGCGTCTCGTGTCCTAGATGTGTTACTTCACTCGTGCCCTCAGAGAGTCCTGGTCTGTTTCTGTGGTGAGTAAGAACCCTCGCTGTGTTCAGGACTCCCTCTTGTTTCCTCAGAGGTATATTCCAGACCAACCTAGTTTAATTTCAATTATAATCCAGGTTATAACAGAGCATTTATGCAGTTATGTCTTAGTTTGTCCTCTGAAGAAGGTGTCTTCATAGGGTGAATGGACACAGGGTGAATTCACATGGTTTGTTGTTTATTCTAGTTGTTTATGGAGCCAAGGAGTTGTTTATGCTGAGCAGGTCCTCGTGCTCAGAAAATCGTAGTTTCATCATCATCACAATATGAACATGCAATTTGTTTGCAGCTCTGCTCCGTCATACGTGTAGAAGGGGAAACCCCAGCAGAGGAGGTCTCTTTGAATGATTATCATGCAACTCAGAGGCTGCCTCTTCCTCTGCTTGCACTGGTTTCCAGGCAACAACTGTCCAATCCCATCTCTCCTGTCCTTGTCTCCTCTCCCCTCTCAGCACAGCTCATGTGTGAAGGTCATCTCTCTGTCTCACGCATGGTCCCTTCTCCGTGTTGTTTCGTCTCAGAAGGGGACAGGGAATACAGAGATTCAACAGGAAGTGATGTAAGCGCAGCTCCAGAGAGCACTGTGGATGTTCAGCTGATACTAATAGGTGTTAATTTGGTGTAGTACGGAGGGCCAAGTCTAACGCTGAGCTTTGCAGTGTTCTGAATCACTAATGCACTGTTTAATCAATAATTCTGCTGTTGTGTCTCTGCAGGATGACTGGGCTTCTTAACAGGCCAAATTAGTCAATCACATCACACAAGGTACTCTGACAAAGTTTGTGAACACGTGAATGACTTGAGTGTAAATATTCTGATTTCCAACCCAAAATAAACCTGAGCAATAACATCTTTCTTTAGTGAGGTACCCATAGGATTCACAAGGGGCTACATTCATTTAGTTAACACAATACTTTGCTATTATTTCCGTATTTCCTCAAATAGTGTCTGAGCTGCAGAAAATACCAGGCCTTTACTTGAAGGGGGCTTGTATTAGATTCAGGCATTTATCTCTAATTTCCTCTGTTTAATAAGTAGAAATAGTTGCATTTACTACTACTGCTTGAAGTGTTAAAAGTACTGCAGTGCACTTTTAATACAAACTCAACACTTCCTTAACTGTCTCAAAATAAAAGCCCCGTAGTGTTTCAGTGGATAGAAACCAATCATTTCTCAACAGGGCTTTTATTGTGAAAGCATTGCCTTCCTGTTGCACTTTTAAGTTTCTACAAGTGACAGTTTGACATTTTGTTAAAATCAAAGTTGGGCATTTTAACATGGGGGCCTATGGGGACTGACTTGCTGTTGGAGCCTCAAGTGGATGTTTGAGGAACTGCAGGTTTTGGCTCTTTGACACTGGCTTCATCTTTCTGATTTCTAACCCATGCAATTGAGGTAGTGTCACCTGATAATTACTTCATCAAGAGCAACAACTCACTTTCTCTTTGTTATGTAACACAGTAGTAAAGAGGTGAAGACACTGGGAACTGACTTAATATCTCTCACAGTCGTCTAATTACTGCTCTGTAGTCACAAGTGGTTCAGGTGTTTGAGTCATTATTTAGGGAGAAACTAGTATGTGTTTGGTTTTACTTATGCTGTATAGCAAAAGAATTTGACTGATGGCAGAAGATATGTCATCCTGAATCCTTTATCCTGTGTACAGTGTGTTTGGATGAGAACATCATCTGGATGATGTCACTACTATTTTCCATTAGTCGCCGTTTCTTTCAAAATGCTTGTTTTCACCCTAAATGAGGCGAGGTCATTTTCACATATGATGGCTCTGATCCACGTCAGGCTCAGCTCTTTGACTTTTCTTAATCATCATCAGTTCAAGCTGGACTTGATGTGCCTCAGCTTTACTTAAGCAGACCCGTCCTTTCATCTGGAATATAAATGTTATGTATTCACATTCATGCTATGATTACAGAACATGTTTTAAGTATTTTTTTTTGTTTGTAACAATGGCAAAGGTTTGTTCCAGTGTAATACCACTGATGGCCACTAGATGCTGCTCCATAAAGCCCTGGCTCCCATTGACTTCCATTGAACTTCTCTCTAAAAATATTAATTCTGGTTTCATTGGTTTTATTTGGACCCTCTAATAAGTGTTCTGGTCCATCTAGACATTATTGCTCCATTAATAAGATTTTAGGGCGAATAGAAGCTTTGACGTCTGTCTTTGATTGACAGCTCATTCACCTGCAAAATCTGACTTTCAGAGCTTCTGTTTATTGAATAAAACCATCAAATGATTTTTTTTAGAGTTTGTCCTATTCACTATTTAAAAGATGAACATCATTAATTCAAATTCAAAAGTTGCTTTATTGGCAGTACAAATATAAACATTTGTAGATACAGAGATACAGAAAATCTGAAACTATTTACAGAAATGAACAGATAGAAACGTGTTAGTTCATGTTTATCCTCGATGGACCATGAGTTTCTTTACTCATATATAAGAAACATTTGTGTGCCTCCCTCCTGTCTGTTATCAACATATTCTACATACACTCTGCAGATCCCTCACCCTGCAGCTCCAGGTGCATTAAGCTTTGACCTATAGCTTTGTGCTGGCTCTGCAGTTTGTGTGAATAAGGAAGTGTGTGGGTGTGTGTTCGTAGGCGGGTGTGTAGATATATGTAGTGACAACAGATCGTAAGCTGAGTCGCAGATGAGCGGTTGTATTTTTATTAATTTCAGTCGATTCCTTTGGTATTTGGTGGCTCAATGCAGTGTCCATGGTGGTCTGAGCTGGATTCTGATGAGGACACAATCAGACTTAGACTAAATTCAAACTGATGTAGACACAAGGTGTTTTATATACAACAGAACAAGCGTACATATATATATTTGACAGTAGCATTCAGTGAATTTGAGACATTCCTGCATTCGTCGTGATGCTGAAGTGGACTGTTAATCCACCCATGTGAGGTAGATGAGTCCCACTCTGCAGGCATTAAGAACAACCACAGCTTCTGCTCTGTCTTCATGTGGACTCATCTTACTGACTGAGAGTAAATAACAAGAGGATACAGTCACACCTAACTGGAGTTTATCTTCTCTGATCTCAGGAGTTCTTACCATATATTTCTGGTTCATGTAGAAGTGAAGCAGCTCACAGTGTCTTTACTCACACTGACTTCAGATTAGGTAGAAAAGTGCATCAGCATTTTCTCCTGTATTTCCAAAACCCGGAGCACTCTCAGCTTCTAATGCTCAGAAATCATATAAAAGGGCCTGAGAAAGACGGAGGTAAGAGGAAAAAAGCTGAGTCCTGTGTTCATCCAGTCAAATTGAAGCTTTTACATCAGGGCACATTTTATCTGTGTAGAATCCACCTCCCCGGGCGCTCTGTGTGTTTGTGTACCTATAGACGTCTCTCTGACCACTACTCTATAGAGATCTAGATCTACTCTATGTGTGGGTGGGTACGACCATTGTCTTTTCTTGTGTATTTAGCAACGTGAGAAGTGAAGCAAAAACCAGCTGGGACACACATGTTATTTAGTAACATACAATTGTACCTTGTACAGTTTACAAGCATGTACTCTCTGTTTTAACCGCCTTGTCCACATTTGTCCACATGTTGAGACAATGTCCCATATTTAGATTTAGAAGAAAAACATGAGTTCATCAGAATAAAGTCAAGTTTACATCCACATGTGACCTAAGTTTTAACCCAATTATTAGAAAATAACAATAATTCTTGTTTGAATATAAAACATGAAACACTGATCTACCATAAGATTCAGATCAGCAGGTTTTTTTGTTTATTTTGTTCATTATTTTGTTCATTTAATTGATTATTTTATTCATTTTTTTCATTTTATTGATTATTTTGTTCATTTCTTCTTGAGTTTGTTTCTGGTATTAATTTAGTAAACTTTACAATTTCGTTATCCCTTCACACATTCAGAGATACATAATTATTCACTAAATCTGTTCCTATTGCACTTATTCACATTTACTTTTTATTAATACACTAACTTTTCCACATCTCCCAAGTGCAAAAAACTTTTTTGCAATGTTTTTTCAATTTTGTCTTGTTTTGTTTCTGCACAAATTGAAAATGTGGATAAAAACAGCTGGATGGAAACACACATACTGTCCATAATAATTACAATATGACTTTATTCACCAAATCATGCAGCTCTAGCCTCAATCATGTCACCTCTACGTCTTCTGTAAACTTAAATTTGAAGATGAGATGTCACCAGGGTTTTATAAACGTATCAGTCAGTCCCTACTAGGATAATAACATACAGTCGTCATGTTCTAGGTGGATTTTCACTATGCTTCTCCATCAGCGGGTTGGGTTTGTAACAGTAGAGTACGTGGTCTCTCTGAGCCTGTGGGTGAAGTTGCTCAAGCCCACGCAGCCTCCCACTCAAACACAGAGGACTGCACGAAACGCTGCCCGAATGAAGGCTGATGTAATGCACCAACAGAAAAATTAAAGGACACGGAGCGGAGGAGAGAATCCTCTCTGTGGTTTTATACAGAGACCAGGTCCCAACAAACCACATGTTCAACATTACCCTGTTCATGTGGACAATGTGGGACATGTAGACGTAGACACACATTTAGATAGAATGTCTGTGTAACTTAGAAAATAAACATAATAACATTGATCAAATAGTATAATTTTTCTCCTCAGATTTACTTCACATGACTCTGTATTTTTTAAGAAAAAATAAGCAACAAAATGAACAAGAATGACCAAAATAAGCAACAAAATATACAAGAATGAACAAAATAAGTATCAAAATGAACAAAGAAATTAACAAAAAATTAACATTCCTCATGTCATTTAGTTTTTTTGAGTTTTCATTGTGTATCTGGGGATGGTATGTTGTTGTGGTGAATAAGGTTTGTGCTTTGAGTCCTTTTTAAATATATATGTTTACAATAGAGACAGTGGAGATTGACAGTAAAGGTGAGAGAGAGGATGACATGAACCTACACAGAGCCGCGCTGTGTGTCGGTTTGGTCCTAACCTCCATGGTGGAGGCAGGACGTCGTCCTCTGGGCTTGATGACTCACTGCTCACAGTTCTTTGACCATCTGATGACACGTCTTGGCAGAGTCTGGCAGAACCACCTGCCGAGCACCAAATGCTGGAAAATATAGTCTTTGGGAGAAAAATGGATCCAAATAACAAGTTGCGAGTAGATAAGACGACAACAGTAGAAACATTTTGACATTTTTTTGTCCTTTATATTGTTGTGTCACAAATCACACTCCTTATGGCAATATTTTTTAGCATTTGGCTGCTTTTCCTTCTTCCATGGAATGGTTAATCTCCAGAAAACACAGCGTTTTAGAAACACAGCTGACCCTGTTTTAGTTTGTAAACTGGGTTTGTGTTGTAGTGTAGATGGACCAAAAACGCAGAAACGAAGACGTAGATGCCTACATCCTCTCATCATCATCATCATCAGTATTTATGGTCAAGTTATTGATTATTGATGAACTGATGATCAGTGTGATGAGTGTCCCTGACATGACTGTCTCACTGTACATTATTTATTACTTACTAGACCATCAATAGATTCTATTCTCAGTCTGAAGGGGCAGGATCAGTCCATTAATTGATTAGTCAATTGAAACACAATGTAATTCTGTAAAATCATTTAAGTCATTTTTAACGGAAAGACTTGAAACGTGTGCTTTGAATGCTTTTCTTTGACAGAAATGTGAACATCTCTGGGTTAAGTTTGTCAGTGATAGTGGATGCGTTTGACATTTCTGATATTTTATTTTAGAACCTAAACAAATAATTATAATAGAATATGAAAATAATACTCGCAGCTGATTGTTGTTACTGAAAGATTCTTTGTCCACTGTTTATTTTCTTTGCTCTGTTTCTCTGAAGTCTTTTTCCTTTGTTTCTTTCCTCATTTAACCCCTTCTCTTCCCTCTCTTCACACACAAACAGCAGAAGATGAATTAGCGCTGAATGGGGGGAGGTTTTCATTGTGGGGGGAGGCTGAACGAGGACCGTGAGGGAGCAGGTGTACGTATGGATGTGTGTGTGCCAGGGGGGGTAGGGTTACAAAAGAGGCCAGGAATATGGAAAAGAATGGACTGAATGAGCGAAGGGGGAAGGGGAGTGAGCATGAGGACATTTATGAGGCGTTTTAATAACCTCCCTCCTCACCCACATCCACCATGTCTGCACAGAATCACCTCAGCACAAAATCCACAGTCTATCTCTCACACACACATTCATCACACTTGTAACATTTTAGTGTCATTTCATTTAGAGATCAATGTCATTTTGAAGGAAAAGGTCCTTGATTCTCCACACATCCACTGTGTGTCCTCTGCAGAACTCCTTATTATAACCTGGTCTGAATGGACCTTGTTCAGAGGAACCTCATAAACAAAGCCTTTACTGTGTTTTTCCTCTTTCTTCACTGGGTCGTTTGTGTCTTGGCTTTAACTCGGCACATGTTGCTGCTTTAGTGGGTTCCATGTTTTTACATTTAGTGATATATTTGCATCTTCTTTACCGAGACCCAGACTTCTTTACCATGTTATTATATATACA